>JAFBJQ010000285.1:433035-475990 GCA_016785345.1 Trinectes maculatus
CCTCACACCCCCCCCTCCCCCGCACCCCCCCAGGTTTTTACAATGCTCAGAGGTGTTAATAATATTTAAAGCTAATCGCCATCTGTTCCCGGGGCTTCGTGTGAATACCAGTACAGCCAGCAAACATTGCAATTAACAGAGCCAAGATGTCAGGAAGAGTGGAGAGGAGAGGCAGGCGTTCAGCCTCCTGCCCCAGGAAAAGGGAGGGAGATGTGATGTGAGCAGAGATGACTTTTCAGTTCCCCGGAAAAAAAAAAAAAAAAAAAAACGTGTCTCGTCCCCCCTTTCCTGTCTCCATCTGCTCGTATGTGATAGGATCCCCAGTATCATCTTTACTTAGGTGAATCTGCTTTGAAATATATCTGCTTTATAAATGCCTGTCTCTTTCTATTTCAGTGTTTTATGCACAGAGCAGAGGAGCATCAGTCAGGTGAATGAGAGGCATGGTGTGTGTGTGTGTGTGTGTGTGTGTGTGTGTGTGTGTGCGTGTGTGTGCGTGTGTGTGTGTGTGTGTGTGTGTGTTTTCTCACAAAGGAAAGCAAATTGCATTTGCCCTGACATACACAGTTTGTCGCCGCAGGGTTGTTCTGTTTGTGTGTTTGTATTCATGTGAGTTACAAAAGAAACAAATGCATTTGAACAGCAATAGAAGGGAAAAAAAATAAAAATAATATATATATATATATATGTATGTATATATATATATATATTGCAAGATGGAGAGGTTCAAAGACAGTCAGACATTTACATTACACTTTGACTATGTAAATGTTTTACATAAATGTAATTTATGGGTGGAAAATTCTTGACTTTTCAGTGTAAAGTGACATTTAAAAGAAATGTGCTGTTTATTTATTTGCTCAATGAAACGTTGACATAAGCAGAAGAAGAATAATGGATCAAAGCACCAAGCTTATAATTAATGAGCAGCTTGCTGTGGGTTACCTGAGGAAAAGACTGTGACAGAACAGTGACAGAAAACGATTTCACTAACATAGAAACATAGTATTAGCCTAGATTACACTACGATCCATAAACAATATATGTGCTGATACAAATTTGTTGTACATGATTTTTTTTTTAGCTGCTACAGGCAATGAATATTGAAAACACAATAAAACGTCGCGGGCTGAGTTGGATGCGACTGGAAATTAACATCTAATTTTATGAGCAAGCAAATCAACCATGTTACATCTTTGGTTTCTGTCTTTAAACACACACACACACACACACACACACACACACACACACACACACACACACACACACACACACACACACACACACTATTACATCCTTAACCCTGTAAAGCCTGACACATAAACAAATAGCCAGAAAATTAATTTTTTGGGGGAACTGAGATGTTTATTATCATCATTTGTTTACTGTATGTTTATTATAGGATTTCTGTATCACATTCGATACATTGGGCGTTTTTGGCTACTTTTTGCCTGCAACATTTTGAAAATAACATTTCAGGCAGTTTTAGTTTTTTTCTCTTTTGTAACCCGCGTGGCAACTATGATCCAAGTGGTTCTGAAGGATTAAAAGACAGGAAAAAAAGCTCACCTTCCATTCTGGCCTTTTCAGGCTATGGGTGGTTTCTGACCACTCTTCAACAAACCTCTCTACAGCAGACACCAATTTTAACATGCCATTATCCCTACACTCTCACCTCCTCTCTCCTCGTCACTAACCCTGACACCGTGTCCACAGCGGATGCATGTGCGGAAGAGGCCACCTTATGTATAAGCCCCGGTGGGATCACTGGTGTCACTGTTCGCACATTCAGGTTGATGTGACACTGACCTGTTGGTGACGGGAAAGCTCAATTCTCCGGGGGGTTAGGTGTTGCCGAGGCTGCTGAAAGCATCGCCGGGCGAGGTCATGTTGCCGCGCTGCAGTCAGTGGATTCACTTTAGATGATTCAGACTGGAAGAGCCAGGCCGCCGCCATGGTCTGTAAGGTATTTAAGATGAAAGTCCGTTGGCGTTTGACAGGAGAGCGACACGCAATCGGAGTGAATTTAGAGACGCCAGATACAACAAACGTAATCATGTAAACAATTATCAACAATCGTGTAGCGATCACAGAATAGACGTATTATCCATATGTTTATCATCTGGGCCGGTGTCTGATTATTGCTGCTATGGTCCAGTGGGCATGTTAGTGTGTATGCTCAGAGGGAGTGCAAGCTATGCCTTCTAATATCAGCCGGCCTCAAAGCTGCTTCTATAATGCATGAAGATCAATACGCTGTGGCTTTGTGAGTGAGGCCTTGCAACTCTGTGCCCATATCAAGTATTGCCGCCAACTGGCCCACCATTTGAAGGGATCTATGCCTTTGGATTTCATCGGGGGCTCTGGGGAGAGGAGGCTACAGTCTGGATATCTGACCTGCTATTGTTTGGAGAAAAACTCAAAGCCAGTCGCGCTGTGTTTGGGGTATTTATGACATTCGCAGTTTTAGAGCGGCATTTGATGACAAAAGGCTTTGCCATGGAACATTAATCCGAGTCTATATGCTCCAAGCTTTATATTCGACTGACTCAACGTTAGAGGATGTTGCTGTGACCGGAGATGCTTTGTCGTGATTTGAGTTCTAGACGGGTGAAGAGATGAAGAAACGGATAACAACTGGAGAATATTAAATATATTCCCGCTTTGATTTGAATTCCTCTTTGACTTTCTGACATTCCATAATTTCATTATATGAAACATATAATGACAGTAAAGCTATTTTAAGTTGCTACTAATTATATGCAATGGCTTGACAATGTAATTGTCAAACGCAGTTGTGATATATTCAGACCACCCCCCATAACAAGTCTACAAGATATTTCAATATTAATTTTGTTTGGAAAATATCTCAGTTGACTCGATAATGCTGTTAATGAGACTTAATTGAACATAATGATCTTTTGGGCTTTATTAGTGTACCAGTTGTATATTTGCCCTATCGGACAGTAAATGTTTCTCAGGTTCCATCTTTCAGTATATATGAATTGTCAGGAAATAATAATAATAATATAGTAGCAACTGCACGTACAACAATGCTGATTTGCTTCTGCACTGGACAGCATTTATCACAGAGACTTTGTAGACTTTGTGTGACTTTCACAACGTGACAAACTGTTAAAGCGAACGAGCCCTCGGTCTCTTTCCCTATACAGCCTAATGGCCCGATCTAATGACTGTTTGTCTTGTTTCGTGGTAATTGGGGGCCAACTGACTCGGCAGCAAAGACCCTGCTCTCCTTTTCCTGCTGCGATCCTTCGCCTGGTCCCCTCTGGGTCCTCTGCTTTGTAGGTACCAGTTTTTGCTTCTAATGATACCGTAATTGCTGTTTTCCCTCACAGTGGACAATGGTTGCCGAGCTTGAAGGTGGTGTGGAAAATGAGCCGGAGATCAAAACGGGAGCCGCTATGATGATGAGTGTGGATGTAGAAAAAAAAACCAAAACAAAAAGGAGACATATTCCTCAAAGAGTGTGTATTGTGGCGCCTTGTTTTTTTTTCATTCCCCATTCTTCTCTTCGTACCTGCTCCACCACCTGCTCACACGTGACGCATCATTAGTGGTAGAAAATGCAAATGAGCCTTCACGCACGTCAATTTAGATGCTATATGTGTGTGTCCTTGAAGCAGCTGGAAGAAACAGACACGTTAACGTTATATATATATATATATATATATATATATATATATATATGTGTGTGTGTGTGATGGTGCATGCAGGTTCACACGTGAACGCGCGGAATTCAAGTGACTGGCAAAAGCGCCGATTTTCACGCGTTGGTTTTGCAAGGTGTGCGCCGGCTGCTTTCCTCGAGGCACACTCACAGGAGGGAGATAGTGCAGAGCTGTTTGAACAATCATTTCTCAGTCCAGCTGAATTCATGCTGACGCTCCCGTTTGCTTTCTGAAAACTCCCCTCTTCCTCTTTTTAATCCTCGGAGGGGAAGCAGAGGAGAGGGGGGAGAGAGTGAGAGACCGGCGCTGAATGCTGACGGGGACATAACTCGCCTCCCCTGCATACCTTGTTTACAGTCTCCCTGCCTGCTGCTGCTGCACCCGCCCCTCTCAATGGAGCCATAAAAAACAAATAGGGGCTTTTAGAGAAATTGCCTGTGCACTGAAGATTAATAACAGTTGCGCCAGTTCACCCAAGAAAGTCTCCAGAGGCAAAAAGGATATTGGAAGATTAAAAGTACCACATCCCTAAATTGGAATGATTCAGTGCTGGGGCTCGTCTCTAACCAGCTTATTGAGAGTCAAGGCCTTGGTCTAGCTGCCAGACAAAGAACATCATTAAGTATTTACTGGTGGATGAGGATTTGTGGGCATGCGTGTAGTGATGAGCTGAGCATGTGATCAATAGTCTTTGTCTCAGATGCAGGTGCGGGGGGCAAAGCAGACTGAAGGAAGGTCATCCTGTGTGAGGTGAGGTCATCGGCTCCCCTGTCTGCAACCCATTAGTTTCACTGAGCAGGTGGCAGCAGCAGAGAGCAACGCTTTTGTCTCCTTACTGTCATTGAACACAGCAGAAAGGTGCAGTACGGATCTTTTGAGTGCTGTTGCACCTTCATCACAGCTGCAAACATTTTAAAACCAAGCCTATAGACATGTCAGTCAATCAATCAATCAATCAATCAATCAATCAATCAATCGATCGATCGATCGATCGATCGATCGATCGATCAATCAATCGATCAATCAATCAATCAATCAATCAATCAATCCCATTTTATTTTTATAGCCCTTGTTCACAACTACAATGGCCTTGATGATGATGGTGTTTACATAGGTAGGTATGTTCAGTACATTAAAAAAAAACATTAGTCCAGAAAAAAAACAATTAAATTTAACAACGTATAAACTATTAAATTATTTAAAAACATCATGGTGTTTCTGAGAGACATCATAATAATCATATTACTTGATGTATTAGTAGGAAATAGGAAGTTATAGTTAACATAACGCATTTCCTGTTCTGATTAACCTGACACGCTGCGCGCGTCTCCACAGCAACCGAGCAGAGCGTCCCTGAGGTTGCGTAGCAACCAGTTAAACACCGTTTTTGAGCGACACTCGGCAAACGCTTCAGCGGGTGATCGGAAAATCAATTAATTTATTAATAATAATTTAAAAAACACGACATCTGAGAACATGTCTCATAAGAAGACGAAGCTTAAAGCTGAGGGCTTCACCGTGAAGGCCACAATGAAGAACGCCGTGGTAAGCCCTGTTTGTCTGAACGTTAGCAACGTTAGCTTCCGTTAGCAGCATGTGCAACCAGCTGCAGAGCCTGACGCCTATATCCAGGTATACTGCAGTTAGTGTAATCGTTATATACGTTATTATAGCTAACACAGTATATTTGATTATACACAGTTATTTCCTGACTTTTTTTAAGAGGTGGGAAAAATATGTCAGGTATGTGAGCGGTTGTATTTAGTGTCAGATGCTGAGTGAGGATGACAGTGTGGATTTTCACTGGTCCCCCACATGTTTGCCATCAGTGTGGTGTTACTGTTGTGATACATCATCACACCTGAAAATGAAAGTTGTAAATCATGAATCCACTCAGTACTTTTTTTAAGGTGAGCCTGCAGGGTATTTGTTGGAGACATTTTAGTCCTCAGAAGTAGCTGCAGAGTGAGAGCTCCTGTCATATCCACCCTGAACTAATCAAGTCGTCTGTTTGGTGAAATTGTGTGCACCTTGTGCAGGTAGCTGTGGAACCCGAGTCTGAGAGAGCTGATTTGTATGATTGCGTTTGACTTTTATTTGTCCTTGCACATTTTAGCATTGCTGTTAACTTAACTTACATCAATAAATCCCAACATCCACTGAACCCAGTGTTTATTAGAACGCTGCTCTATGAAAAAAAAATCTAATTGTTAAATATTTATATTTAACAGTTGACTGTTATTTAACTGACAAATGCATCAGTTGAGTACATCCCTGCCACTGAGTGAAAACAAGCCTCGCGGCCTCTTGTTTATCTCTGGCATGGGAAGCACGAGAGCCGATCAATGCTTGTCTCATAAGTTATTCTCACATAAAATCTGCCGTCGCACGTTATTAACAGTAAATCCTGTGTTAATTCTCGTCCGGCACTACAACACACAGTCTGTGTCCTACCAGAACAACCCATCGTTCGTGAATGGGGAACAAAGGTTGTCGGCCGTACTCCACTGAGCGGTGACTCACCCACGCATTCAGTGGAAGCTCTTTGCCTTTTTGTCACCAGGCGGACTGTGGCTATTCAGGTTTATGTGCTTTTGCTGTGTTTTTCTGCTCAGTCGGCATGTATCATGTTTAAGAAACAAAGCATGTGACGCTGCACATATTACCGCTTGTTACTTTTATGTCTCACGCGGTGCGGCTAAAAACACAGTTGTGGCTCGTGAGAAACGCTGCACATCATTTTTGTTTTCGCTTGCCTAATCTCTCATGCAACCTATTTTTAGTGGCGACATTAAGCTGTGAGTCTCTGGGTGGACATGAAGACAGTGGGCTTTTCAATACAAGACATTCTTATTTATTTTATTATTTTCCAAACAAGGCCAGGAATAAAATCTCTATTCGGGAAGTCGTGCAATATGGCGTGCAATAATTGAACAAATGAAAAAAAGTGTCAGTTAACCAAGTCTTGTGTACTTGGTTTACCTTCAGCCATTCTTCTTGTCTGATCCACTAAGTTTGGTTATGTTCACGTGATAAAAAGAATTGGAAGTGGTGCACAAACACAACACAAAACGCTTCACATTGACACTGCTGCTCGCTTTATTTCCATGGCAGAGATCAGGGATTGCCTTGAGATGCAAAAGAGGCTGTCGAGGCTATCATTGACTCCCCTCCCTCCCCCTTTTTTTCTGAAGGTCATAAACAAATCTCCTGTCAAGAGCCTTCATGAAAAGCCTCCTGCAAAGCCCTTTAATATTCACCATCTCCCCGGAGGATCCGCCGCGTATGGAACATGAGTAATGCTCGCGCAGCGCCACACCACTGGCTAAATCCTCAACAAAAACCATTCCATTTTTCAGAGGCTTGCTTGTGTCTGTTGCCTTGTGTTTCCCCCCTTCTCCCCTGTGGTCACTGACATATCACTCCAGAGGGGGCAGCGTTCGCAGAGTGCTGTGATTTGTAGGTAGCTACAAGGCCATTTCTAGCCTTGAAAGCGTATGGAGACTTGAATCAGAGGCTTATTATGGTTTAGAGTATTTGCGGTCATAGAAATTGAATCAATAGCAACGCCCCCCCCCCTCCATCCCCCCGGACACCCACCCCCTTTTTATGAATGATTTTTTTAAGCATTTAAAAATCAAAAGGGTTTTTCTACGAGACGAAACTAGACAGCGCTGAATAAATCAGAGATGTGGATGGCGAATTCCATTTTCCCAGGTATGAAAACACATGTGTGATTCACCTGTGAAACAAATCGTCACCTGATCCCAACCTCAACTTTTGTATGGCGGGGGTCTGCAGATGTCTGCTCTTCTATCAAGCGCACATCATTTACTGTTTGCTCGGCCTTTGAGATAAAAATGGACCACCACCCCCCCCCCCCACAACCTGCCAGCCCCCCCCCCCCCCCCCCCCACAACCTGCCAGCCCCTCTCCTCCAGGCCCACTGTCATCCCCTGCTAACCCCGGGGGACAGATGGAGACTCCATGCTAGCGACGTGACCTCCATATCTTATTCCTTTCCTCTCTCACAGCACCATCATTATTTACCTGAGCAGATGTCTTAGGTCCCCTGTGCTGTCTGCCTCTTTGTCTTTATCTCTCTCTCCGTCTCTCTGCCTTTTACCTCCCCAGCAGAGCCTTCATTCACCCAGACACATCCCTGAAGATGAAAACATTTTACTCAGAGAAACAGTGGGCTGTGAGACAGTTAATATCTGTAAAAACAAAACAAAACAAAAACAATCTATAACGTAAAAGCAGCAAATAGATGCACTATTGTTTAATTGTATTATAGATTGATCCGGCGATGTGTTGATTTGGATCTCAGCTGTTTGCCTTTAAGCCTCTAACCCCGTGAGTGTCATTTTAGTAAATAAAGCCATCGGGACAAATTAAAGAAGTGACAGTTTAGAATTGATCCTCGATTAGGTTTTAAACGAGTCTGGAATTTCGTTGCGACCTGATTAAACGTAATCTCCCCTTTTTAAATGCAATAAAAACCTGGTTTTAAAAAAGCCGTCTTAAATTTGATTTGCTTTAGATTTAATAGGATGTCTATTTGTTTGAGCTCGATTGTAAAGAAATCGTCAAAACAAGAAGTGTGTGTGTGTATAGTCAAATATATGCATAGCTGGTGGTTGACTAAGATTGAATTCTTCAAAGCATATAGGGAGATGAATGTTTCTATTGATTATTTTCACTCGCAGTCAAGATCACTCATTGCTTCAAACACATTTCTCCGACTCAGGAGCTCATAATCTGCCCAGCATGATGCATAAATTGACCATGAAGCCGTGTGAGATGTTTGTGTCTGTGTTGTGTGTGTGAAGCATGCTAATGCAATTAAAGGACAATAACAACATTTCTGCTGGTGGATGCTATATGCCGTAGGTTCCTTCACAGTCTTAACCACTGGTGCCGGTAGAATCTACTTTTCTTTCCCTCCCTCTGCTCCTGCACGCTCATCTTATCCACGCTGGAAGCGTGTCGTTCATCCTGGTAAGCAGCCAGGTCATGTGATGAAGGAGGAAGAATTGAGTCACGGTAACATAGGTGAAATTGGCAATGGGCTGTTGAAGGTGTGCTGGTATTTCTGTTACCATCAATCAGCCACGGAGCCTAAAGGGCTTGAGTGGATGGAGCACTGACTCCGTTTCTCCTCAACTTTGTCTTTTATCAATGAAACGTTGTGATCATAATTGATGGGGAGTAAAGAATGTCCTTGAAATTCCATTGTTTTCTATTCTATTCAGTAGAAAGATAATAAAAAGGCGTTTGGATCCTAAAAGTCTGAGATGTTTTTGTCCATTTCAGCTAAATGTGGGTTTACTCTGCTTCTGCGCCTCATGCTCCTCTCACCAGGTATCAACACATAGTTTCGTTTATAATTGATGGCCTTGCTTCCTGAAGTGCATGGCTGCTGAAAAGTCGGTGACCTTTTCCCGTGCTTGAGAAAAACACCATCTGGAAACTTCAGTCAGATACGGAAAAGTGCCTCCACAGCTTTCTATCATACCTAATAGGAATTGTGCTCAACTGATTATATCCATTATGTTTGCTTTCCTCAGAGCCTGACAATTACACTGGCCGCACTGTTTGTTATGCTCTCCTTCAAGCCCTCGTAGCCTGCATTCTAATTAGACGGCTTTTAATGGAGAATGTTTATTGCTCCTTACAGGGCCTCTATTTTCCACTCCAGAGTTAATTAGCTCTATGTCATGTGATAACCAACGCAGAGGACATTTAGACCTGTGCCTCCTCCATGAGCAGTGTCCTTCTTGTATCAAAACGATGCACTGGCATGGTAGTTTTTGCTCTGTTGTGTGATAAATAAAAGGTACATTTCACTCACAACAACCCGGTCTGAGGTGATTGTGCATATATGCATTGGCGCGTTAGTAATATCCAGCAGTATTTGTAGTGGGTTGTGCATCACAAAATAAGGTTGTGTGTCTAAAATTTACCTGTCACTGTTAGCACGCCGTTCCCTCGCGTCCGCCGGTCACTGAGGTCAACATGAACGCTAATGGAGGTTATACTTAAGGATATTAAACAGGACATTAGCCATTTCGTCACCCATCCTCCGTCATTATCACCCCTCACTCTGACGTGTCCTTGCTAGAGGAGAATGGGCCCCGTCTTAGTTTAGTGCTCTAAGCTGCCGCTGCTCGCCGTGTGTTACACTTGACTGAAGGGTCATATGCGGCAGCCTGTTCTGCCTGCATCAACATAGTGGGAACCAGTTGAAGGAAAAAAAAAAAATCAATGTATCTGACAAACACTGTTGTTCCACTTCAATAATACCAAATGCTGGCCTTTGTTTTACTGCCCCCACTTTGAAAATCTTTAAACATCACCATCAGTGCAGT
Source organism: Trinectes maculatus (assembly GCA_016785345.1). Classification (NCBI taxonomy): domain Eukaryota; kingdom Metazoa; phylum Chordata; class Actinopteri; order Pleuronectiformes; family Achiridae; genus Trinectes; species Trinectes maculatus. Next base: position 443,099 of record JAFBJQ010000285.1, read on the forward strand.
AACATTGCCCTGACCTTTTGGATTGTGCTGACCAGCACCGAGATGAAAATGACCCGCATGTCTGCAGTCGCTCAAGGACATTAACAATGTCTAATGTGCATTAGTGGTGCATAGTACATGAACCCTTTGATCAAATTTAATAAAATAATAAAAAAAAAAAAGAATAAGGGAGTCATCTGAATGCACTGAATGCAACGTTCAGAGATGGTGCTCCAGGGCCGTGATGTTCTTCATCTGGTGCCAGGAAAGTAAAACCAACAAAGCTGCTCAGATGTAAACTAGTGTGTACACGTGCATGCCCTTCAGATTCCATTGAGGATTTCTCCACACTTCAGCTCAGGCCTGGTGTGTGACAGAGTCAGAGTGGTCCAGGTTGAGTGGAGGTAGAAGCTGGAAGGCAGGTGCTCTGATGCTGTCAGAACTGATCCCCGTAAACAGCCCTCTGTTCCAGCCACCTCTGCTCATTACCCCAGCTGTCCGGAAACACCACGCAAATTCCGCTAATGAGTGTTTGATCAACAAGGCAGGATGTGGCAGAGGGAGACAGGCACCCCCACCCCCACCCCTCCTCCCCCACACACACACACACTATGCGTCTCATTCGGCCTCTTCCTCTCTTACACTTTCTTCTCCCTTCCTCCCATTCCCTTAAGACAGAGCAGAACAAAGGGAGAGACGGAAGAAAAGTAATCTCACCTCTTGGTCCGTATCCGTGGAGCAGAGCAGAGCAGAGAGTGATGTCTGGCCTCACACTGGTCTCCCTTTGATCTCATTACCCCAGCTGTCCGGAAACACCACGCAAATTCCGCTAATGAGTGTTTGATCAACAAGGCAGGATGTGGCAGAGGGAGACAGGCACCCCCCCCCCCCCCCCCCCCCCCCCCCCCCCCCCCCCCCCCCCCACACACACACACTATGCGTCTCATTCGGCCTCTTCCTCTCTTACACTTTCTTCTCCCTTCCTCCCATTCCCTTAAGACAGAGCAGAACAAAGGGAGAGACGGAAGGAAAGTAATATCACCTCTTGGTCCGTATCCGTGGAGCAGAGCAGAGCAGAGAGTGATGTCTGGCCTCACACTGGTCTCCCTTTGATTCCAACAGCAAGCTGACAGATGCTCAACTTTCCATCTGTCGCCCCGACAACCATCTCTTTATTGCTGTCTTTGTTTGGACTGTCTGTCTGTCTGTCTGAATAAGGTTGTTGCACGGGTGCTGATGCGGCCAAGACACAAGTTGATCAAAGATAAAAAAAGAAGAGCTGCTACTTTTTAAGGTCATCTGCACAGTCTTGGCTGCAGTTTGTTTTTAGATATTTATTCGATGCTGTGAAACTGAGTGATTTAATGATCGGGGTCCAGTGGGGGTCATCATCACATTACCTTGAAAACAGTCCTTTGAGATGGGCCACAAAAAGGCATAAAAAATTATTCAAGCCAAGGAGAGTCGTCGGAGGCAGGGTGTTTTTTTTTTAATGAGAGGAAATCAGAGTGAGTAGAGGGGTGACAGTGATTCAGGAGGGGGAGGGTGACGTTGCAGAGCTCTTAAATAGATGAGGGTTCGGTTTATGATTGAAGATGAAAGGGATTTTGCTGCTGGGGGGGGGGGGGTCACACTTAACTTTTGCCCAAAACAATAAACAGTAATGCAGTCATCTAATCATGACTTAGCATCGACGCTAAACTACGTCACCGGTGTTTGACAATGACGAAGCATACTGTAGACACATGGACATGGACAGACAGGCTGATAAGAGGAACGACAGGCGACTGGGGGGGATCACACTGAACACACACTTTTGCCCAAAACAATAAACAGTAATGCAGTCATCTAATCATGACTTAGCATCGACGCTAAACTACGTCACCGGTGTTTGACAATGACGAAGCATACTGTAGACACATGGACATGGACAGACAGGCTGATAAGAGGAACGACAGGCGACTGGAAAGACCACTATCCAGGTATCCAGGGTGTCTTGTGCAAAGCGTATGCTAATGTATACTGTGTTGCGAGTGCCTCTTTGTAGCATCTGTTAGCTGGGATATAACCTCCGCTTTGCTTTTGCCCTGTTTAATTTGTGCAAAGGTCAAAGGTCAAAGACAGGGCTTTGGTCTCTGTGTGGTGTCTTTGTAAGCAAACCCTGGACATAGTTTTAATAGACTCTTGTAATAGGCAGTAAAAGGCAGACTGTTGAGGAATAGAAAGTCACACTGGGTGTGTGTGATATGACCGAGGGCCTGGGTTTCATTTTGCAATACACACTAATCACTTTGATAATGTTCTTCACCGTCAGACGATATTCCCATATCAGGGACAGAAACCCTATCTCCTGCCGTGTGTGTGTGTGTGCGCTTATCGCACCGTGTCTCCAGCCACACCTCGGGGACCCGTCTGTGCCGCGCTACCTGTGGCAGTTGTGAGGAGGTTATGTTTTTTTTTTTTTTTTTTTTGCAGTTTGACAATCTCTCTGCTCTCTGTGGCCGTCTGGGTCTGCGGATGAAATCGATGACCTCCTTCTGCCCTGGCTGCGTCTTTTCCCTCTTCCCTCCCGTGGGCTTGTGTTGTACTACCCAATCAAACCCTCCTCAACTCCCACTCATGCTTTTTCACATATATGTGCACTCACAACTCCTTTGTTTATCTACCTGGTTCCAGCACTTTCTTTTCTTTTCAGTTTATTTCTAGGATCGCCTGCTCATTTCATTTCTTGTCGTCTCCCTACAACAAGCCTTATAATTTCAATTTCTGGATGAGTAATGCAGCTACTCCGAGCCACCACCTGCGCCCCCCCCCCTCCCATAACCACTCTACAACAAAGTGCTGTGTCTGACTTCGGGAACATTAATATTCTCTCAAGTGTTTTTCACTCTGCTATAAATTAAATGCAGTCATGAGGACGTTTATTGACAGGAAGCTGCTTATTTGGCGAATTAAATTGGGAGGATAGTTAAAATCTGATTCCGCGGCAAGTGAAGCGTTGTGTCAGGGATGTGGTTTTCCGGGAGAGTCTCATTAATTTCATGGCCCAGTGCAGTGTTTTAATACTTTCAGGTGTCGTCTCTGATTGCGGCTGTAAAAGACAAAGCACTGGTTCAGTGTGTGTGTGTGTGTGTGTGTGTGTGTGTTACTGCTCGCTTAACAAGCAGGGAACGAGCACGTGCTCTGTTCACAATGCGTGAACACATATAATACATGCTCGGAATTACTGCCGCTGGCAGAACAGTGGACATTCATTTCCTTAAATGAAACGGCGACATACTGAATAGATAGAAAAAGACAAAGACCCACGCTCAAGTTCTGTTTTGCCATTTTTTCATCCAGCCACTAGATGCCACCACTGGCACCTGAAGCCAGTTCTCTCATGACACTAACTAACCAGTGGTCCCCGAAATGTCTCTGCTACTCACCTGTTTATCATTCCCAGTACTTCTCTGCAAGTACCTGCACATTCTGTGTTTCGACCGCAGAACTCGCTCATGTGTATATCAGTATCGATTTAGCACAAGTGTCTCCAGGTCTTTTGTTTTATCTCGCGAGTAGAGGCTATGTGTATGTTTCTTTTATGGTTTTTTATGGCCTTTTGTGCACGTGACTTCTCATTCAATTAACAAGCGGTAGGTAATATATATGTATATATAAAGTATATACTGAATACTGCCTTTGCCATTCAAGCTGATTCACTCTGCAATCATCTCAACTCTGGTTTGGTGATAGGAATCAGCCAATAGGGCTCTGTAAACATGAGGCTGCCCTGCTGCCGGCCTGATAAGCCAGCCACACAGAAGATGGAAAACACATTCTCACTCCCTCTCTCTCTGGCCTCCGATGGGACCACGTCAAGTACTCGTACTTGCAAAACTACTCAGATACCGCATACTCGATATTGGCAAGGACTTAAGTACTCGTAAAAAAAAGGTATGGGGACACCCCTAATTACAAACATAGTTGCTTCTCATACCTGCGGGAATGAAATGGTCGATGCAAAAGCCGCTGACGTGCTGACAATCGCAAAGCTCACCTCTATTGCTCCGTACGCTGGGAACAAAAGAGTTCCTCTCCATCACTTCCCACCAGCCTGTGGTTTTCCTGTCCAGCGAGAGCTCCCGACTCATTTGTCTCCTCCCAGCTTTGTCTTCCTCAACAGCACTAATTTCTGCACATAATGGAAGTCACTTGCAGACTGATTGCACGTCTCGCTGTTTGGTCGTGAGGAATTAATGGAGTGCTGCACAAATATTGCAGATTTATTCTTGTGAAAGAAATCAGCCTCCCACCAGTCTGCGTTTCCGCCCTGCCGAGGGGAATGTGTGCGCACAAATATCCGTTCAAATGATTGTTTGGATGTGATGTTCCCCCACCAGCATATTTATTCCCAAAATGTTGCAGTTTTCTCGCTTGTTTTTAGATTCCGTGAGAAAATAAAGCGCACGTCTCTCAGCATCCCTGGTGGCCAGCCGACGTGCAGCCGGTCGGGTTATGGCAGAAAATGCCCTGTAAATAAAGAGAGCTAATTTTGTTGCCTGCGGCAGCAGTGGGCATGCTGACCTTATCAAGAGAGCGTTAGCCCGTCTCTTCCATCCTCTGTGACTCAGCTACCTTGCTCCCTCCCTCAGCACAGAACTAGATTTCAATAACCTCTCAACCGAGGACAACAGGAAAATGCAGGCGAGCAGGGCAAGCGAGCATGAAGGGGCCCGGTCCTTTTCATGTCTCGGTATCCAGGCAGTGGATGCGGTGCACCTCTTGTTTGCCAACCAATGCAGTTCATCTAAACGCATTTTCTTGCAAAGACAGACAGGAGGCAGAAGTCGTGTGATGGATGGAAATGAAGAAAAAGCTTTACGAGTCTTAATTTTGAGGAAGTGCAGCAGGCAACATATAGGATGGCGGAATTAACGACGCTCCTGCAGATATCGATTACAGGTGTTCATCTGTGTTTTGGGAATGGTGGTATGGAGCCGGAGAGATGGAGGTGTAACCCACTCACTAATAAGTGTTGGCAACTACAGGGTTAACTCCTCGCGAGTCGCCTGTTTGTTTGTTTTTACTTCCTCGGCACCTGTAGAAAGTCCGATCCTCCACTCGGGAGTAAGACGGAAAAGCACGAAGTAGAAAAAATCGGGAAGTCAAAAGCAAAACGCATGTGGGCAAGCGAGCATGAAGGGGCCTGGTCCTTTTCATGTCTCGGGATCCAGGCAGTGGATGCGGTGCACCTCTTGTTTGCCAACCAATGCAGTTCATCTAAACGCATTTTCTTGCAAAGACAGACAAGAGGCAGAAGTCGTGTGATGGATGGAAATGAGGAAAAAGCTTTGCGAGTCTTAATTTTGAGGAAGTGCAGCAGGCAACATATAGGATGGCGGAATTAACGACGCTCCTCCAGATATCGATTACAGGTGTTCATCTGTGTTTTGGGAATGGTGGTATGGAGCCGGAGAGATGGAGGGATGGGAAAGAATGTTTGAGCTGGAGGCCCAGGCACAGTGATGGATCACCTCCATGCTGCCGCTGCCCTGCCACGCACAACACACCCTCAGAATTGATGAGCCACACCTCTTGTGTCCCTGTCTCCATCTTCCTCACCCTCCTCCCACTCGCTATCTCCATCTTTTGATTTCCTCCATCCTTTTGTCCCTCTTCTCCCTCTATTTCCATTTCGTTCTGGCCGATCATTCCCTCCACCTTTAGCCCATGTCAGCCTCTCTATTATTTTTTTATTTCATTTCCCCCCCTCCTCTCTCCATCCCCTCCCACTCCGTGCGTCAGCATCAGGCGGGAGAGCCATGGAATTGCCATACTAATAAGGTTAGAGGGAGCATCTCTGTTTCTCAGGGCGACACCGTTATAAATGACAGGAGCAGGAGACCCTGCCGGTGTTCAATCACCTCTGCAGGGGCTCACCCATGGGGGGCTCGACGTGAGCTGTGTGTGACTGATTGTGTGTGTGTGCACGGGTGCATGTTTGTGCGTTATTGCGTCCAGGAGTCTTGCAGCACTGGGTTTACTGTGGAGCCAGTCGGAGTGGACAACAGCATTAGGGGGGGAAACAGATCTGTAGGCAGAGTGAAGGCGAAGGAGAGGAATGACAGCCTGGAGCTCATCTGACCACTACTGCCTTGTTATGACTCCCTGATGTGTACACCAGGGGCCCACAAAACAGACACTTCCTCCCTTTATTGCCTCACACCACCTCGGTCTCTGCTCTGTAGTCTGTTGCCTCACAGGCTCAGTTTATGGCCCCCACCAAGGAATAGGATGCTATCTGCTCATCCTCAGGTCTATGTTCTATGCTCTTTTTCCCTGTCTTTTCCTCCGTCTTTGTAGCTACTTATGCCGGGGATGTATTTTGGATTGCGCAGGCCGGTGCCAGACTGCATGTGTAGTTCTTACCTTACCTTAAAGAGGAAACGTGAAACCATAACACAGATTCTGATTTGTCTTGGGAGACGCGCAGATCCGCACAGGTAGCGATGGACTGGGTAACACAGCAAGTGGAGAATGGGTTCAATCAACATCCGTGCTCAGTCATACAGAACGGAGCTTATGGATGCTGTTGCTCACAAAATGGACACTGGAATGCTCGATTTCCCGCCCATACGCTCAGTAGCATCTCAGGCGGCTACGAAAACAAGACAAAATAAACAAATTTGACTGTTCATTTAACTGCACTATAAGGCGAAAGTGCTTTGTGAGTATGGATATTACTCTGGAATGGGATGCTAAGTGGTAGCGCTGGAATCATCAAGGAATGGCGTCAAAAAAGAAAAACCCTCCATTGCCAGTCTTTTGAAGCTGCTGCGAACGGCGTCTTGCCTCGGTGACAGAAGGGAAGGCTTTTTATGAGGCGAGCCGCGCCGCAAGGAGATATGCCATTGAGTGTGCACGTCTGTGTATCTGTCTGGCAAGTGATCATAACTGGAGAGAAAATGGGGTGGGGGGGGGGGTGTTAGCCGTGAGGCATGAACAAGGCCATGCAATTGACTGCAGCGTCATCATTCCGGACCATAAAAGCCGCTCAGCCAGTCAATGCAGTCTGGGCTCGTTCTCTCCTCGCTGCCCAGTCGGTGCTATTTTTAGCCTCCCCGCGCAGCGCGGCTCAACTGAACTGGCGTCGGAGCTACCTGGATATGAGAGCTTTGTCACTCCTGCCGACTGGAGCAGCACTGATCTGGCACAAGCTTTACGGCTTCCGCTCTCCACCACTGCCAAGGCTGCACAACAGCTCCCATAGTGGAGGGAAAGAACAGAGACAGAGGGGGGGGTGGGAGTGGGGAACAGATGATTTGTGATAAATGTAGTGTCTGAGTGAAACAAAGAAAGCTTTGTGCTCAGTGCAACACAAACATTATTCTAATAAGTCTGCTCACAATCATGGTAGAACAATGTAAGCAATCGGCGACAAATTGATTAAACGTAATATATGCTAATACGAGATAAACTCTTTTTTTTAAATTGTTGTCACAGTTTTTTTTCTGTCATGATTAAACAAACCAATACAAGTAATTTTATACGCAACACAAAAGTCGGGACTTCAAAGACAATACCAGACAAATCTGTATTATTTGTTGCGAATGATTTCTTTAGGCGATAATACAAAGCGCCTTTAAAAAAAAAAGAAAAAAAAAAGTCTTACATGCAGTGTTAGTCACACACAGTTTGTTTGGATTGTCTTTCTCCTGCAGGTACACAAACCAATGCTTATTTAACTCAGCGTAATAATATTCAGAACGCCCCGTCGTGGTAAACAAATACTTCAAACGGCTTCATTTGAAATGACTGCTCTGCAATCCCATGGTGCATTACTGCTCTTTAAATGTAGTGAGGGCTCACCGACAACGACACTCGCACAGGCTAACCTCATAATAGTGTCTCCCAGCGTTTCTCTTGAGCTTTGATATGGCATAGAACTAGTTATGTCACGTCCCACATGTCCCACACCCCTAAACTCTGATTTGTCGTCTGCTGAGCTGCATCAGCGATCCCATGCTTTTCTCTGTCATATTTGAAGTAAGCAACATTACTGATGATGTAACATAAGGATGGAAACGCCCGTAGGGTACAATCATACTAATAGCCGAAAATTTCTCAAAGTCGCACACCAGTCTTTCGGCGGCGCTGCCAGGATAACACATACCGGTCCCTCTTCGCCCAGCCTGTGGGCTGTGGTGGCAGAACTCTGTGTCTCAGTGGGTGGTAATCTGAGGATTAATGACAGTATCACATCTGCCAGTCATGTAGCAGCACGACACAGATGGCGCGGGATTCACACAAGGGATGCAAACAGGGACGAGACGGGCTCCGACATTCTGTCAGTCGATAAGCGATAATGTTTTCCTTAAGTCAAATGAAACTCCGATTGCTCCGGTACACGAGTGGCTCCCACTTGAACAATTGAACCTGTGGGTCGTTTGGTGGCTTTAATGATGGAGATAGTTGGAGGTATTTTGGGGTAATTGGACCCGGTGGGGATTATAGTTTGTGTCAGCGTTTTGTTTTTCTTGGAATGGAATGGTAACAGTGGTTTGTTTATCCTGTTGAAGACAAGATTGAAATCCAAAAATCTTCTTTCCCTCTACTTTCCACCTCGGCAACTTGTCTTTACCTGCACCTGTTGTAACAGTAGCAGAAGACACAATGCAGCTGAAGTGAGAGACGTCCCGCTGGCTTTGTGTGGCACAGTAATAGCACATATCCAATACGGAGGCAGAGAAAGGATGATCTTAGCAATGCCGCGGGCAGTGCCTCAGGCTACAGGGCCGTTCCGCACACACACACACACACACATATGCACATACCAGCGCACACTATCTGTGTTTTACCTTCCTTAGAGGAGCAAGGAAGCAGGAACACGTGTCCCGTTGAATTACATTCAAGAAGAGCCAGTAAGGGTGATTCTGTTCCTGTAGGAGAAAACCCAGTCAATTCAGATTATAGAAGACAGCTCTCTCACTTGCTGTAGACGTCGAATTCTGTTTACTTCTCTCTTTTGCTCCTTTCCCCTCATATCTGTTTTCTTTTTTGTTCCCGACCAGGTGGTGGGTCCTCCAGCCGCAGGGGCATTTTGCCAGCGTCCTTCCAAACCAACCACCTTTCGGAAGTACTACGAGAGCGGCCATTTTCCAATAGCACTGATGCATGACAACAAAGGCAACCGCATTGCATGGAAGGTACGAGTGCAGCCTTTTGGTATGGACTCACTAATGCATGATTTCATACTGACATATGTAAATACAATACATACAATGTCTTGGCATCAGTATCATTAGGAATATACTGATGGGAAGGATGTTTTTCCTTCTAATCTCCATATTGCTTTATTTTAGCTCTCACTACGCTGCCAGCTATTTCATAACAAACCCACTGTGCAGCCACCACCCTTAATGACATTTATTCATCGTAAGCGATGATAAATGAATAAAACCCATTTACTTACTTTTTCATACCTGGTCAGAATAGATGGCTGAGTTAACTTTCTCTGTAGTTAGCTGTCTGTCGTCAGGCGAAAACATTGTGAGCGCATCTCTTATTTGTATGAATTATTTATGTCAAACGTTCAAATGAATCTTTGCATTTGCAAAAAAAAAAAAAAAAAAATAATGGATTTGTTTTGTGCTCTGCCTATGACAACGCACCATGCAAATGGGATGTGGTTCATGAAACTGTCGCTGTCATATCCAGTGTGGCTGTTACGCTTGATTGATTTTTCTCCAATACTTTTACGCACTAGTGATTTTTAAAATCCTCATTTAGAGGTTATTTCTCACGCCAGCTGTGACTCTTTTGATTTGATGTGCAAGCACCACGTCTTTAGTTTCATTTGTGCGTCGAGCAGAGTGTGTTACTCCATGATTGGGGTAAGTGGAGAGGGGTTTGCTGTGTGTTTGCGCTGAGCTGCCCTCGGGGCAGAAGTTCAAGATGGCAGCTCAGGATCAGACCCGGACTGAGAGCTGAGCCCCCCAGCAAATAAATCGTCTGGAGAGAGGAAGAGAGAAAGGTGGGAGTGATTTAGCTTGTGGTACTCATGCACACAACGTTGTGTGCTGATTGTCTGCACTGATGTATACGTGTGTGTTCAGGTCAAGGATTCAGCTTCTCTCATGTTTATCTCAGTAACAAACAGCAAACTTACTTCTCAGATTGACCATGAGATATGCAAACAGCCTCGTTTCAGCCAAACAAGTCTGACCAATCAATATCAGCATCTCCACCACACAGCTCTTATTGCCGCAACCCAACAATTAAGACATCGATCAGTTAAGCTCTTATTCATTTTATCATTTTTTATTATTACGTTTGAAATAACAACCCGAGCGAAACTTTGCCATGACTTGTGTGCGACAGTTTCGAGGTTGGTAGGGGCTTGTGTCAGCTATTCCACACCTGTCAAGTTCAACATCCTCTGTGTCGTCAGCACACCGCTGCACTTTAAGTTGAAAACACGTCAACTTTTGGAACGTTGACAAGTTTTGTCAGTGTCACTGCTACTCTCACCGATCCATCCGAATCGAAATGGGGGGGAAGACTTATCATCGCTGTCGAGAAAACGGCAAAGGAAAATACTGATGCTGTCACTGACAACCGCTGAAAACTTCTTACCCTTCCTGGTCTCTTGTACCAATTTCTTCTCCTTCTTCTTGATGTGTGACGTTTTTTTTTTCCCAGGCGTTTCTTAACTTTTGGTGCGCAGCATGACGAACTCATATGGTACCACAGGGTAAACGTTGTCCTTTCCACAGTGTTTATACTGTCTGTCTATACACTAGAGGTAAAAACACTGAATTTCAGCTGGTAACACAAAGAACAGTGGGGAATTGAATTTTTTTTGTTTGTTTTTTTAAATGTTAATTGCTACCTGTGAAATATAAGGTGCTTTGATTTTGGTAATAACTCCTAATTAATTATATCTAAGTCTCTTTAGCTAATGAAATGCTTCCTTTATGAGTCAGTAAATAAAGCTCCTGTGGAATTAGCTTCAGTGAGCAGTTTTAAAACAATGATAATATTAGAAACATGGCATATTGGGGATTGGTGCGTGTCTGTAAATGTGCCTGCGTGTTTGTGTATGCAAGGGGGTTTGTCGTGCGCTTGAGTCTATATGTACGGGGGGGGGGATGCAAGTGAACTAAATGTCAAGGGCGAGTTGAAAAAACAGGGAAGGTTGAGTCTGAAAGGTAATTTGGCTCCGTGGAGGAAAAAGCCTCGGCTGTGATGGTGCGCTCAGGTAAAAGCTCTGCATGTATAGGGAACATGTGCGGCAGGCAGATAAGGGCGGGATCGAGACCAGTGACTTCCTATCCTGGATGTGTCTGTGTTTGTGCGCCTGTGTGTTTGTGCGAACCGTATGCGCGTATGTGTGCGCGTACCGGGCCCCTGCCACAATGTAGAAGCCAAAGGGCGGTAACACCAGTGAAATCTACTATAGACCCCGGTGCCAAGAAGAGAGAGATGGGGGGGTGGGGGGTCCACGGGGGACTCAGCAATCAGGAGACATGGCAGCCGTTTGGCTCTCAGTTATAATGGATGAGCTGAGGTCTTCCTGCTTCCCCCGTGGGGCTTGGTTCCACTCTCCAATCTCCACTCTCCGCTGTGCTCTGCAGGCTCGCCGCCAAGCACCATGCTACACAGATGCACACGTGCACACGCACACACACCCGCCACACATGTACACTTCCTAAACAGGCTTGTTTGTTTTATTCCATTGATCGCCCGTGTGTTCTATCTTGTCCCTGGATCTGTGTGTGTGTGTGTTCTTTTTATGCTCCAGGTTGTTGTTTTGTCCTCTTTATAAATCCCGCCTGTCTGTTTCTGCAGGCTCCCACCCGCCCCTGCCACCCCCCCTCCCTCCTCTCAGCCCATGTACTTTATCTATTCCCCTTTGTCCTTTTATGGGGTCTGTCTGGGGGCAGAAGGGAAAAAGCCATTTCATAAAAATATCAATGCAAACTTGATTTCAACCCCCCCAATCCCCCCCACCACCGGCGGTATAAGGGGAGCAGAGATGAGGCGGGGGGGACAATCAATTAATCTGATCAAGCGCTTAAGGAAATGGAGAGCGTAAGCGATCCTAGGGGACGGATATCCATCTCCTTGGGATGATTGAATTACGCGGCGAGCGAGGGTTGGCGAGGAGGGGGGGGGGGTCTGGAGAAATGAGGTGGTTAGGGTGACCGAGAACCATGGAGACACACGGCGGGGGTATGTGCTCGATCCGAGGACGTGGAAGATAGAGAGAGACGCGGCGTGGAACTGAGCAGGAGCAAAAGAGTCGGGTGAAAGACGAGGGTGTTGTAGAGACGCTGACGGCCAGGAGCCTTATTACGCCCCCCCCATCCCACCATTTACATTTTTATGTGTCGTACCTTATGCTTAACAAGGTATTTTTGACAGCTGCGTTACATGGCACAGCTGAGAGCTACTCTTGACAAGCTTTTCATTTCCTTCACAGTGAACTGTCATGCGGTATGTGAATGTACCAGAAGTGTGGAGAACTTTACAGAACAACAAGAGCCACATCATCGTCTCAGATCCACATTTAATGTTGTTCTAATGCCACAGACGCTGTGTTTGATTGAGAGGAGCTTGATGCTGACATTGTACTGCATATATACAAAGAGACGTAGCAGCGCGACGCTGTCACAACAGCTAATTCATATCAACGCCTCGGTAACTGAGCTCTTCTGTTGTTTCCTAAGCTGCACAATATGGTGCAACATATTGCTTGGAAATGCACCGCTCCCTTTCAATGCCACACACTGTTGCAGAAAAGTGACCTTCTCTTCCACTCGCGTTGGACGCACACCATACCTTCTCCTCTCCTCCCCGAGAACGATTCCTTATCTCCCGTGAGCACGGGAGCTTTGTCGGGGAACCTTTGAATAGACTGGAATAAAATGGGGTTAACCATGCGTTTTCTCCAGCTCCCTGGCTGAAAGCTGGATACTCTGGGGGGCGGGGGGTGGTGGGTGGGGGGTGGGGGGTGGAAGAGAGTTCTGTGTCATAAGGAAAAAAAGATGAAGCACAATAAGGGGAGAGAATATGAACAAGGCCCCCCTGGGCCATCCCTGAGAGGAGAGAGAGGAGAGAGAAGGAAGGGGTTTAGATGAGGGAAGTGGAGAAACGCGGCGCCCCCGGAACCTTTGAATAGACTGGAATAAAATGGGGTTAACCATGCGTTTTCTCCAGCTCCCTGGCTGAAAGCTGGATACTCTGGGGGGTGGGGGGGTGGAAGAGAGTTCTGTGTCATAAGGAAAAAAAGATGAAGCACAATAAGGGGAGAGAATATGAACAAGGCCCCCCTGGGCCATCCCTGAGAGGAGAGAGAGGAGAGAGAAGGAAGGGGTTTAGATGAGGGAAGTGGAGAAACGCGGCGCCCCCACCCCCCACCCCCCCCAATGAGAGTGAGAGATGAGAAACGGAGAGAGGGAAGAGGTGGAAGTAAAAGGGCGATCAACAAACAACACAGGGCTCAACCATCCAGGCCTGTATGGGGTTCTTCCCTGGAGGGAGAGAATTGTGGAGGAACTGCTGGGAAGAAGCCTGATGAGCTGCGCGGCGGCCATGCTGCTGGTGCCACTGCCGGAACGCAAGCGACTGTTGGAACGGCGGCGTCCAGCAGAGAGAGAGCTCATCTGTGGATGGTGAACTGCCGCGCCGCCCGCCGCCCTCAGTCATTATTCATAGCAGACGACCGCTCCATGAAACCGATGATGGTAGTTTTGCCTGTGGGCCCCTCCACTCATGAGACAATAACAAAAAAAATGGATTTTAGTTTGGAGAAAAGGCGGGAGAAGCTCTTAATGCTTCCGATGACTTGCAATGTGAATCAATACAAAACCTTTTACATCTTGAGCTCTGTCTCTGGTTATGGAACACAGCGACCAACCATAGGAACAATCTCAGTTACCAGCGGTGGTGGTGAGCTGTTTGTCTGTGATGCTGTCACACGTCGCTGTGACAACCAACCAACCTCCTGTAATCGAATGTCCCCAAGGCAGCATGTCACGGTTTATAGTGACAGTTGTCCTTATCCCTCCTCCCCACTGTTACTTCCTTCCCCGTATCCCCATCCTCCACATTATGCCTCGGACCCCTGTCGATTTCAGCTGCACCCAGGCCCCCACATGCCCCCAACCACACAGCTAGTTGTCCCGGTGCAACACAAGTGACTGGAACAACTTGATCCCAAAGGGAAACACAGGACTACGACTCCTGGTCGTCGGGGGGGAATGAGCCGCGGATTGCTGGGGGGGGTAAAGAAGAGAGAGTGAAGTGATTGATGGAGGAAGGGAAGGAGATCGTGGAAAAGGGGGCAGGGTGGCTACAAAACTAGAGACAGTGGACATGATGGAGGGAGACACGGCTGTGCCAAGGCTACTAATCATGTCCCCCAAATGCAACACCAACGCCATCCACCCCCCCCTACGCAAAATAAGCCAGAGATCTATTGATTGGCACTCGTATTTGCTAGCGGGCTCCAGCTCAAAATGGAGCCTTTAATTAAGTTAATGGAGCAGCTGCAGCTGTGTGTGGGCCAGTGAGGGAGGGACAGAGATGGAGGCAGAGGGAGGGACGCCATATACAATAAGTGGGGTTAACTGCAGACACCTTCTATTATCAGTCAGGGTGGACGGGACATGGACAGAACAAGGAGGAGGTGAGACTGAGTGGGCTAGTGTCCTCTCTGCTTCGCTCGTTCCCTGCATCCTAAGTCCTCTCCTCCCTTCTTCCTTCCCTCCCTCCCGTATGCACCGCTCTCATATTCGTGTCCACTCATCCATTTTGTCAAAGGTTAATTGGTTTGGAAATGATTTGATTCATTTTTGACGTTAATGCTGTTATCATACTTTTTTTGGGGGGGGGGGGGTGAAAAGGAGAAAGAAAAACTACCCCCCACATGCACTTAAGCCTAATTTAAAATAAGGGGAAAATGTAAAAAAAAAAAGAAGAAAAATCCAATTTAATCTTTTTTTATTATTATTCAGGCTCTGGCTTGTCCCCACAAGTGTTTTACTTTAAATTATGGCAGAATTTCATTACCTTGAAAGCTTTTCTGCCCCCCTCCATCGGCTCCCCTCCCCGTCTCCGATACTTTGAATGGATCGGGACTAATGTCTTTCTTGTAACCTCAAGGTCGGAATATTTGGATCCATGGAAGTGCTCAAGGGTTTCAGTGATTAATGCGGTGTACAAAGTACCTTTAGAATAACGCGCCGGCTGGTGGCTACACGGGCCCATCAGCTGTGCACGCACACAGACACGAGTATGGAGACACACGACAATGTCTGATGAAAGTAGTTACACATGGAGGGGCCCCTGTGAGTGCGCTTTGTGTAGATGTGGTGTATTTAAAAAAGTCAAATTAATGAATTAAGTCGGTTCTTAAACAATAACAAATTGGCTTTTCATTTACATATTAGTATCCCACGTCCCAGGTGACTTCTCCGTTGCTGTGGCCACCGTGTAGAGGCCGTCCACGCCCTATTGATCAGACACACAGAGGCCTCTGTGTTGAAGCTGTTTGCAGAGCTGCAGATGCTATCTTTACATTTGTTAATTATTTACATTCGGTTCCGCAAATCAGATCAATACTTAATTGAGCCAGTTTGAGCCGCCTGAGGGGGAAAAAAAGACAAAAGAATTTGTCAAAGTAAGGGACAGAGTCTCCATTGCTGCCATTGCTATAAAATATAAAATCATGTAAATATAGAATCATAGTTTATTTGCTAGCTGGTTTAAAGTGAGCCACTAAGCAGCGTCGTTCTCTTCTCCGGTCTTCACTCTCTTAACGGCAGCAATAATTTTAAATGACAACATTTTAAGGTGGAGGACTCGTGGCCATTCACTTGATTGAAGCACCAGTTAAAGTGGCAGGTGGCTGACTAGAATACACTCGTGGTGTTTGTCTCCAGTGGGCTGTTGGTTAAAGAGAGGTGCAGTCATCAGAGCGTGCCCGCAACAGAAAATGAAGGTATATGAACCATGTATAGGTGTAAAGTAGCTGGTAATAATGAAGCCAGTGTGTATGCTAACAATAACATATTATTATTATTATTGTTGTTGTTGTTGTTGTTGTTGTTATTTTGCAAGAAGGAAAAATAATTGAAACTTAAAAAAGCCTATGCATTAAGATTTATATTTTATTATTATATTTATAATTTTATATATTTTATTCAATGCCATACTAGACCCTTAACTACAAGGCTAAATGCAGGAAACAATAAGCTAGAAGAAAGCGCAACTTCTCATGCAGTCACGTTGGGGCCAAATTAGATTCATCTGAGCAAAAGTGTTTTAATTAGCACCAACACAAAGGGATAAAACAGACATGGAATGTTAGGTGGCTGGGGGGCGGGGGGAGGAGGGGGGGCAGTGCGTAATGCTGTGAACACTGTTACACCTATAATGAGAGCTGTGGCAGAGGTGAACAAAAATAACGTGACCTTAAAACAAGTCGACAAATTGCAGCACACTGACAGGCACTCCTGCCACAGAGGGGTTGCAGAGTGCTTCAGTGTCACATATAGACGCCAGGCGAGCGGCAATTATTGTCGAGCTGTGTCTGAAAGGCGCCGCAGAGGGTGCAACTCTCCACTCGACCACAGGTGACACTGGACCGAGGGAGTGAGCGTGTGGAATTAATTGTTTATTGTTTATGACACATCGCTACATTTACACATCATAGTCAGTAAAACCAAAACAAATAAAAATACATACATAATGTAAAAAACAATATACTGTTTTATTTATTACTCCTACTATGGTATTTTTTGAATATTAAATATATAAATAGATTCTACAGGCCTGGTTGACAATAGAGTTGTGCATGTGAGTCTGTATTTATTTGTATGACTACATGTGATTGTGTTACCCTCTGAGTGACTGACAGGAGCTGATTGAGGTACGCGGGGGGGGGGGGGGCGGCCCCCGGGGGGGGGGGGGGGGGGGCAGCTCCACTTCAGTCATCTGTCCTGCCACACCTCAGGGGACAAAGTGTGTGCGCGCTCAGATCCAGCTGTTAATGCTGCGGGGCCCATAATGCATTAGGAGGAGAAATCCATCTCACTCTTTCTGTTCCATTTACCAGTTTGAGCCGCGCGTTTGCCATTGTTAACTGACAGACGTGTCAATGACTAATCTGCCGGGTGTTCGACCACCGCGCCGCGTATTGGCTTTGGCGTTTCCTTATCTCGCCCCTGTTTTCAGCCTGTCACTGATAAGAGGAAGGAGCGGTCGGGGTGTGTGTGTGTGGAGCGGTGCAGAAATAAGGGAAATATAAAAGGAAAAAAAAGGGGATGGTTATAAAAAAATTATGTACTAGGTGTCAAAGAGAGAGAGAGAGCGAGAGAGATAGAGAAAGAAGTAGGGCATGATTAAAGACAGAGGTCTCTGAGGTGACACTCTTCGCCCCTTTTTTCCCTGTTTTGTGTTAGCAGGTAGTTTGTCGAACACGCCGCGTTGTCATTGCCCTATTTCATGGAGCAGATAAACAGCGCCTTCGTTTTTTTTATTTTTATTTTTTTGCCTCATCTACTTCGGCTACAGGCATTTATAAAATCTTGAGAGAAAATAAAAGGCGTCCATCTGTTCTCCGGCATCTTTAGGGTTGTCATTTGTGTATGTGTGTGTATGTTTGTGTATGTGTGTGTATGTTTGTGTGTGTGTATTTCCCAGCGTAAGGAGTCGGTGATTAGAGTTCAGATAGATGAGCAGTAAAAAAAAGCAGTGAGCAGAGTGGTGTCATGACCCCCTTGACCTGACCCTGCAGTAACGCTCAATCTGACTGGTTACATGACGGGTGCTGCGGCTCGGCCCGCTTGGCTGAGAAGCCTTCGGTCAAAATCGGGGCGTCTTTGTCAGCTTGGAGCAGCTGGGCCCCCAGAACCGCTGACACTGTGGATTTCCCTCTTCTAACTCACTCAATCCATACCCCTCCCATCTTCCTCCAAACAACCCAAGTCAGCATTTTTTCTTTCTTTTGCTGTCGCCCTTTCACACACCCATGGACAAGAGGCTTCCTCAGCAGCTGGGGACTCGAGCCTGTAGAGAGAAATGATCATTTTCTCACTACCTATTCGCATCCCACTTAGAGATAAAAGGTGGGGGTGAAAAAAAGAACGAAATGAAAGTATGACAATAAAAAGACAGGGAACGGGGAGCGAGGAAATTAAACGCAGACGCATAAAGGCTTGATTAAGTGGTCTTTTAAATGCGTGAGTGGATAACAATTCAGCAGCTCTTTAGTCTCAGGAGAAGCTTTCTCCATTACCCTAATGAAGCACAGTGACTCGGGCTTCCTGGGAAGGACGGAAGGAAGGGAGGCAGGGACCGCAGCAAGGAGGCGCTGGGCGAGCAAAGGCCTCAGCTGACGTGTTTTGTGTTAGAGACGCAGCACGCGAACGCCCCCGTGAAGTTAAACGGAGCGTGCCCGGGTGCTCAATAAGCCGGCGTTAGCTGTCGGAGCACCACAGAATGACCTCCCGCAAGGCACATCACTTTCTCATCCGGGCTGTCATGGAAACGGCCGTTAACCCCGGCTCGCCCTGAAACTCGGCCTTCGCCAAAACCGATAACGCGTCTTCAGCGTGGAGAAGGCGTGTCACAACACGTAGGCCCGCCCCTTGTGCGGACGAAATCTCATCAGTTTGTGGACAGGCGGGAGAAGCTCGGTACAAGTCAGAGAGGAGGACATTTCCGGGCTGCTGGAAATGTCATAATTCTTTCTGGAACCATGCAGTCGGCTTCCTGCTGCCTGACACAGGGTAATGGAACCAACCTCTGCGCCGTATATTACCCTTCACCTCGACACACAAACACACAGACGTGCCACAAACGACACTGTTGTGGAAGCTATCAGCACAGTGGCATCATCGCCATTACCCTCATGTATCCAGCGTTCCCCTTCACATGACATTCCATTAGCAATTCCACACACTGCCACTACCCCACACCCGCCGGCCTCTCAGGAATACACGTCAGTTTAAGAGGAGCAGCCTTTACAATTACCGCCGCTCTTTTTCAGACCACCCTCCACTCTTTGTTTTTACACACATCCACTCACACAGTTACGCATTCGTTTTGAGTGTCCGCCACATTTAGTGCTGTATGTGGAAAAACCTAAACAGTGGGTGAGAGGATGGTAGCTATTAAACCCATCTACGTTCAGGTCTACTGGAACTACCTATTTACGTAAAAAGACATTTAATTATACAAACACCAGCAACGTAAAGGTTACATCGTATAAATCATGTTTCATTTCTTCTATTCTAAAATCTCCATTTGCAGAATAATACCCAAGTATTATTGGGTATTACCCAAGTAAGTAAGTATTAATAGCCAAGGCTTCATCAGCAGTGTAGAATATTTTCATGTCATGACCAGGTTTATTTTTGTGCCACCGGATTGGGTTGTTATTGCGGGGCCAGGGCCCTCACTGATAGACATGTCTCCTTTCACTTTCAATCACCGCCAAAACAACCAAAATCATTTGTCAGTCTTTCTGGGCCAGTGAGTGAAATATGACTCGTAGACCTCAGAAATGTTGAAATTGAAAAAGCACATCCAGACACGGGGCCTTTGTCTCAAATCTCCCACCTTGCCAATCTCGGCCAAACCGAAGAAATAGCTTTCATTTAGACGCCGCTAACGCTCGCTCCTAATGGTTCTTCGTGATAGAAGTTATTTCTGGCGAGATTCATTTTAATCTGTCAGTCTGGGGGGTGGAAGGGGGTATCTGCCCATGAAATGGTCATTCCTGACCAGAAGAATGTTCCATCTCTTCCAAAGTTGTAGAAGACAGGTGATGATTTAGGTCGTGGCCATTAAGTCGGGGTTCGGAAGAGCTTGGCTTGAGGTGCGAAAATGTCAATAGCCACGAGTGCCACTTTTCCCTCGTCATCCCTGACGGAAGACCAGCAACCGGGCAGGCGGCCATTTGTCTTCCTGACTGAGTTTTCTAATAACCGTAATGGCTGCCGCAATAAATTACCCCCAGCCCGTCACAGAGGGCATCGGGCTGCATTTAAATCTAACAAAGGGCCACCACACCCACCCCCCCTTATGAACTCCTTCATTGCTCCGAGCAATGACTAAGCAAGCTCTGGAGCATGGCTGGTTAGTTAAATATATAATATATAACCAGTTTCACGTCATATTCCCAGTTGAGTAAATTACTAAATGACATATGTCTGTGTAATAAACTAAATGATGGACTCTTTTAGTAAAAATAGCAAATGAATGGTGATAGCCGTTTACGACGAGGTGTCTTCTTGCCCTTGACCCCGTCGTCGCGCGTCTCCTCACTAGCTAGTGTTTTTCCATCCGGCTCCCGTGGCGTCGACTGCCGTCCCTCTGTGAGATGAGCGCGCTCGGTAATTGGAGCAGCGGGAGGCGATTTGTTCCCGTCCTTTCCCTCAGTAGCAGCAGTTTGCCAGTGGGCAGCCCATGGAGCAATGCCATTCAGCCATTTGTCAGACAGGGTGCAATTTCCCGGTCATCCGTTTCCATCCATAACTGAAGGCGAGGGGGGGAAATGGTGAATGATGGAGAGTCTAATATGGCTCCTCATACTGTTACTCTTGGTAGCGACGAGCCACACTCGCACCATTGTGGAAAATACTACAGCACAGTGCTCATTGGCTTCAAACGCTCGCTATTTACAAGTGACGCACTTCTCAGTAATGTGGGGCCCTGCTGACATACTGACGGCTACACTGTGGATGGACTGTGACCTTTAGTCAGAGGTGAGAGGTTCGAGGCTTCTTTTGCCTGACGTCATAATGCCCTTGTTGCCATAGCGCCGCGAAACAACACGCACATTAATGTCCGGCCTCGATTTCCATGTCGAAGTGTGACTCTCCTGCAAGAAGGGCACCACAAAAAAAAAAAGATCCAATCCAAAGGCAAGATGAGACAATTTACTTTTTTTTTTTTTTACAGCTGCGGTTTAAAACAAAGTAATCTAACTGACTGGCAATCAGAAAGCCTGCAGTGTGCAGCTGTGCAGCGTGATACGCATGTAGAGCCCCGCTCCTCAAACTTGGCCGATCGCACTCCTCCATCAGTGCATTTACCCAAACCAATTATTTTTTCAATATGAAAGTGCACCTGATACCTCCCTCGTCACACGATGCCCCGTCAGAGAGGAGTTTTATGGAGCTGTGTCTGGTATGGTCAGTGCCCCTCTGAACATGAGGACCGATGAGTTGTGTGTCGTACGTAGCCATAGTTGGCTGTGATCCGAGGGTTGGGAGAGGCGGGAATCCTGCAAGGCATTTTAGTATTTTCTATTCTCCTTTTAATTTGCAACAGAAACCTTATAAATAATAAAGGAATATCTTTGTGTTTTTGGTTATTTTGTGGCTTCCTCCCTTTCTGAAGAGGCTCTGTATTTAATTACTTTTCATATTTTAGTCAATTTAGCACACATGACCTCCTTTGAGCAGTCCGGTACTGTTGTGTCTTGAGGCAATGTTTTTTATTTTTTCTGGTCATTCTAATAGAGAGCAGGATTTGTACTGGGCAGATCTGCCTCAGTAGAAACAACTGATGATAAAAACTAGTTTCAAGATATTAATCAGTTTCAACTGCCACATCAAGAGACTTGGAATGTTGTCGGTTTTGTTTTGCAGCCTCATAGTAAACTGCACCAGCAGTAAGGGTGAGGACCAGCGCCTGAATGCAAAGACAGTCCCCGCTGCTGCCGCCGCCGCCACTGCAGCTATAACGATGCACTGTGTGCGACCCTGGGACGAGATTGATCAATAAGTCACTGCAATGAAGTGGCACATCGATTACGCCAATGACAGGGCATTTACAGGTTTAATCTGTATAATGAATATAACCTTTTCTTCTTTCAGCCACCTGCTCCCTGCCTGGCATGAACGTGTCCAAGGCCAGCAGGGACCAGGGGGTGGGGGGGGCGTAACATAAATGTCCGTGTGTGTGTGTGTGTGTGTGTGTGTGTGTGTGGTTTAGTGGTAAAAACACCTGAGCTCGTGCTTATGTCACAGCTGTAGGTAAGATAGTGATGCAGCGGCAAGCTCATCGTTTTGTGTGTGTGTGTGTGTGTGTGTGTGTGTGTGTGTGTGTGTGTGTGTGTGTGCAGTATAGAGAGAGGCCACCAATGATTAATGTGTGGGGGCTCTGCACTCTCTTTAGCATTTACAGCGTGTTGTCCTCACTGCCTCTCTGATCCTTCCCCAACGCCAACAGCTTCTTCTGCTCCGGTGTTGCGTCCTCATGCTGTGGAAACAGCTTCACTCCTCCCGCGCTCCGGTCCGGGCTCCCACTGAAAAACATGTGACGACTCATCTCTACTGGTGGTGAAGTAAATGAAACGCTCCCTCTGTTTTCCATCGTTCTTATCCATCAAATCTCGCCCATCGTCGTCTTTTTTTTTTTTTGTTGTTTTTTTCCCCCCGGTCTGGTTTTCAAGATGATGAATGACATGAACGCCAATTAACCCGCGCGCTTATCAGTGAAACACAGACTCGTTATGGACGCGACAACATGTTCAGTTGTGGAATGAAATCGCATTAAGCCGTTTTTTTTTTCACTGATGACTTGGACAAACATTCAAAAGCAGAGTTTGTTTAAAATAACTCGTCGACAACTTTGTGAACTTCGCTATAACTTTGTTATGGTAGGTTTTCAAATGGGGAAGGGAAATCTGTGGAAACATGTTTATTTTGAGTGTCAGTTAACTTGGTTTTTTTTTTTTATTGATTTCTTCCATAGATTTGGGCTTTCACAATTTATAATTTTAATTATGCCAGCCAAAGTTAATTAAAAGATTGATGATTCACAAACTGAATCAAAGCCAGCTCATTATCAAGCTAGCTTTTTTAACTGTCTAGTTATGTGGATTTGTTTTGCAGTGATATATTTTTACGTTGTTGGCAGTGGCATTATTCACATATAAATTATACAGAATAAAAAGTGCCCTTGCTGCAGTTTTCCATGCATCTCACAGTGCGTTTTTACACAGTGGTTCAGAGCTTTTGTTTTTCTTTACTTGATTTAATAAAATACTTTTTTTTCTACTTGAATCTAGTGTTTAACAGTAACTAGCTGTAAATGCCATGCTGCTGTCAGAGCCTGTTTGTCTGCAACATAGCAAACTAACGACTAATGCAGTACGGGAGGATTAAGCTCAATTTCAGAATTTGTTCATCTTATTATTACATTGTCATCTTCATGAAATGCTACACACTAAATGTCAGTGACGTCAGTTTCTAGGGCATTAATATAAACACTATCTGAATGTGACAAGGCAAAACTTATACATGTTTTATTATATCCAGCTGGGAAAGGTTTCCTGAATTGGTTTGTTGTTGTTTTTTGTGCTTTGTGACGCAGCATTGTTGCTCATACAAGTTGTGTTGTATGTCTAAACATATATTTTGGTGCAGAATAGCTGGTGTTCACTATTCACAGATGTTTAAGAAAATAAAATGGGATGAAGAAGAAGAACATACTTTATTAATCCCACATTTGGGAAATTAGTTCACTGCATTCCACATACATTTAAGTTAGTTAGTACACAACATTGGCACATGGAGCAGAATGCGCCTGCGAAGCAGTGGGCTACCCCCCTTCAGGAAGCGCGTTTGGGGGTTAAGGGTTTTGCACAAGGGCCCAAGTGGTGGACGGCATCAGACAGATGGCGGCGCCTCTGCCATTTTTCCGGCCAATCCGGGGTATAGACCGGCAACCTCACGTTCCAAAGCTGGATGGTAGCTCTGGTCTGGGATGGCGCATCACCCAGTCTGGGATTCAAACCGGTGACCTCCAGGTCCAAAGCCCGATTCCATGACCGCTTTGCCACCACCTCCCCTAAAACGTTCCTTTGGCCCGTACGGGGATTGAACCCGCGACCCACCACGCTCTAACCAACTGAGCTAACCAGCCCTGTAAATCCTTGTTCCTAAACAGGGAGTCGAACCCGGGCTGCCTGGGTGAAAACCAGGAATCCTAACCGCTAGACCATATGGGACACCATGGATGGAGTCACAAGTTGTCTTAATCCTATCAGTGTCTTAAATCTTGGACCATCCATGTAAATTACTGTTAGCCCACAAATGTATCTTATCTTATATAACGTATAGCACTGACAGCAGAAACTCAAACAGCGCTGGCATTATCCTGTAAACGATTAAGCCCCTAAAAGACTGTCTGCTTAAAGAGTCGACGCATAATAAACGTTCCTCCCTGTGGATGGTTGCAGTAAAATGTCTGCGGGGCACAAAGTGCTCTGAGCACATTGTCAAGGGAATATTACTGCAGTGCGATGATGTGTTTTGATTCTGTCAGCCTCATCCCCCAAGGGTGGGAGCTGTGCTGCCTGCTGGTTCACTTCACCACATGATGTTCGACATGTACGCCATACACACACACTCACACACACACACATGCACACACACACACACACACCTTTGACGTTGTCAAGAATGGCCAAAATGTCCTCACTGCGTAGGGTCTCCAACTCACTCCAGTTCTAACAAAGCTAGACGTTTACACACACACACACACACACACACACACACCATCACCTTCAGGAAGTTGAGTGCTCGCAGCCGCAGCCAAGTTAAATGCTGTGCCGGTCCGTCTCCTTGTCCCCTCCCTCCTCTGCTCCCTCCTCCTCCTCCTCTCGTCTCTTTGACTCCCAAGGACAAGGAGAGCCACTGTACAATGGGACATCATTTATCACCGCAGGAACAATTACCGGAGACATTTCATTGTCAGAAAATTTCAAGCCAATTCTCTCTCTCTCTCTCTCTCTCTCTCTCTCCTTTTATCGTGCTCCTCCTGCCCTCTCCCCCTGTCTCTCTGTCCTGCCCTCCGCCATACCCTCCTCTTCTGTGCCTCTTTGCATGGCTCCCAGTGAGCTTGACTGCAGGTCAGACTCCCATTAGCTCCAGCCCATCACTATAGATTACACTACAGAGTGTTATGATGGTATGATATCTCATCTGAAAGCCCTGACAGACGTCTCTCCCTCTGTGGGATACTGTTTTTTTTTTCTCCTAAGTAAGGACAGCCATGGAAAATTGCCTCTGATACTGTATCTTCAGGGCCTGAGCTTTAATGAAGCCTTTCAACAGGCTTTGTCATGAAGTGGAAAGAGGAGAGCTGGTTGTCTGATCTCTGTGTTTGATCACACATGCAGGCAAAGACTCACTAGAGCGAGGGGTGGATGGGTGGGTGGCAGTGGGGGTGGGGGGGTGGGGGGGGTTAAATACAGATGGGGGGGGGGGGGGGGGGGGGGGGGGGGGGGGGGGGGGGGGGTTAAATACAGATGAGTTGCTTTATTTTCCAGGACCTGTTTCCTGTTGACGGTCCCGCTACAGATACAGGTTGTCACATCTTCATCCCGGCGTTCATTCGCTGACGCTGCAGCTTCACGACATGCTTCGCTTGGATGTTATTTTCCGCTGCGAGGGGTGGATGGGTGGGTGGCAGTGGGGGTGGGGGGGTGGGGGGGGTTAAATACAGATGAGTTGCTTTATTTTGCTTGTGAGTCACTTAATCACTCACAAAGAAAGACTCAACCACACTGCGACTGTAAATTACCATCTGATATACGTCTTTGCATCCGCCACTCCGAACCAGTGAGTCTGAAAATGCAGGACTGCACTCAGCTTCGGACTAAAGAAATATGCAATAAATGAACCCGGAGTCGAGACCGTAATCACTGACGGCAGCGCTCGTGTTATTTATTTTATTTTATTTTAATTTTATTGGCATGTCGCGTTTGTTTCTAAGCTAAATCGCAGAGCGCTGTGATTGTGTGAGTGTGAAGCGCCACCTCAGGTTGCCTGACGGCGTTGGTGGCATCCATCAATGCAGGATGGAAATGGGCTCTTAGTGTCAAATGTGCGGTGATTTATCCGCAAGTGCTGATATGATCACTGTTAGATTGTTTTAATGACTAATGACGTTTGGAAAGCGCTCGGGCCTGTGCGGAGGCCTAGAGGGCAAATGACCTCGATGCAGTGGAGCGCTGTGTTTCCCCGCTGTGGTGAAAGCAGCGGGTCCACGTCAGTTATAGAATCATGTATTGAACATTGTGTATTTGTGTGTGTGTGTGTGTGTGTCCATTTGTGGCACAGCTCACAGGCAGATCCCAGGGCTGTGCCTCAGGGCAGATCGGTGGCTTATAACACATCTCTGTCAGCTTGTCTCTGCACGGACTTACAGTTAATCCACATGTTAAACTGACACACACACACACACACACACACATACACACACGCACATACACATCACGCAAA
Source organism: Trinectes maculatus (assembly GCA_016785345.1). Lineage (NCBI taxonomy): Eukaryota > Metazoa > Chordata > Actinopteri > Pleuronectiformes > Achiridae > Trinectes > Trinectes maculatus. Next base: position 469,369 of record JAFBJQ010000285.1, read on the forward strand.
CAGGCATCTCTACCGGTGCAACTAGCGGATAAATGGTTGCTACCATCAAAAATCAGAAATGTTCTTGAAAAGCTTTCTCGTTTAAAAAAACACTTTGCTTTGCTTTGGTCCAATTCTCCTGTTTTTACAGGAGAACGTTCAAGGATTTAAAAAAAAAAGGAGTGGGGGGGGCACGGAGGCTGAAATATAAAGGTCACGCTCGCCACAGAATGAAATGTATGAAGCGGTGACAGAAATATTATGGATCTGCAGCCTGGTTTTTGGAGAGTGTCGCTTAGTGCCAGGAGCCACAGCTGGTCTCAGCAGCAGCCAGACGCCCAGGGGAGCTCTCCGACACTCCTCTGGGTCTGTGGCTGTAATCACTCTGCACTGACATGGGTTAAAAAGGGCCAGAGTGATGGAGTTAGATCTGCCGTGCTTATATAAGTGAGTGGAGATAGAACTGACTGTCTGTCTGGTGTCACCACTGGAAAGTCAGCGTACAGTGCTTAAAGCTAAGTGGTGATTTCCAGTGAAATTCAGTGATTCCACCTTAACCTTTAAGCAGATTTATTAGCAGGGTTGCCAGATAGTGGAGAGTTGTTTTGTCGTACTTGTTGCCCTTTTAATTTCTATCTCCGAAACCGAATCCAAGAACAGACACCAAACCACAGACGATCCATACAGACTTAATATCACTGAGAGGGATAGAACAATGATTTAGAGCCGCGCTCCACATAATCAACTTTGCATATTTGATGCCAGGCGCTCTCCGGAGTGGGCCGGCTTTCAAATGTAAATCTCGCCTGCAAACTTAAATCATTTAGTGCGTTTTGCTCGGCGCGTGCCTTTGACAACAATAAATCACAATGCTGCTGCGTCCATTAGCAAATTGGCTCTGCGGTAGATGGGAGAGTAAAGGGAGCGCGGAGCCGCGTGTGCGGCCAGCGGCCATTTGTAATCAGCAGGAACCGTTTCAGAGCCGTAGACGCCAGACACTGCGGCACACGGACATCCATACAACGCCGGTCACACGGGTCGCAACAATTGGCCCATTGATTGGCCGGTCGGGGCAGTAGGCGGGAGGCACTGGGTCCAAGACATGATGGCGCCCCCATCTGTGTGTCCGTGAGATGCCCCCCCCCGACACATCTTTCAGTGGACCTAATGCGCACACTGTCTGTCTCCACTCTCCATCTCATCCTCATTCTGCCAGTCTCTCTCTCTAACACACACACACACATTCACAGGGACACGTGTCACGTGTCGTGCGACCTCGTCTTTTCTCTTAGGATTTCATTGGGAGAGTTTTATTGTATTTGTATAAGTGCAGGCTGCAGTGTGTCCACTCGTCTCCGAGACACGTGTGTGTAGCCGGGGCTTTCATGAGCACAAAGAGAGAGAGACACAAGAGGAGGAGAAACGGGGCCAATTAGAGGCCTACAGCTACAGCCGCCTTCTGATACTGCTGATGTGGACCAGAGCACTGTGTGTTAGAGTGTGTGTGTGTGTGTGTGTGTGTATGTGTGTGTGTGTGCATGCGCGCTGGCAGGTGGGTTGCCTACATATTCTGTATGGGAGGTGACGAGGAAAAAAATAAATAGCAGGAAATCCATTATTTCTCTTTCGCTCTCCAACAAGGGGATGCTTTTCCTTTTCCTTTTCCTTTTCCTGTCTTTCCCAGTCTGCGTTTGTCTTCATGCCCAGAAGAAAAAGGGAACTTAAAATGATGGGTCAATATATTAGTCTGTGTTTTGTTAAAGCTGTTGCGGATGTTTTCTGCTTAGGCCTGCTATGTATTTACTGTTGCTGCCAAATGCACCCGAAGCGGCGTTAAACCATTTCTTTGACAAATCGCTGCAATAAGAAGTAAAGATATGAAGCGGAAGTAAGAGAACGGTACAGAGAATCAGCCCATTTTCCCACCGAGCCACGCAGTCGAGTCGAGATGCCCGACGCTGCTTTCTGTATGATCAAAGCAGATCAGCAGATCAGACGGCTCAACGCGCAGAAAAGTGAGGCACCTATCCCAGGGCTTCAGGAAACGTGGCGTGAACCTCGCAATTATTCATCAGCGATGCAAAGAAAACTTCTAACAGCGCGACGGAGGAACTGTTACGAGGGTTGTTGTTGTTGGGTAGGACTCAGCCTTGTGTGCTGTTACAGCTCTTTGTCGACTTGTTGCTGTGTCCTCACTGAGTTCACATATGACATATATTTACAGCTCGAACCACAACCCGGCTAATTAACGGGACAATAAACATGCTGGCTCCCATTAACTGCGGCGCCCCCTGTATATTTCCCCAGACGGTGTCTGACTGGTAGATATCCGTACTGCACTATATGTTAATCACCCTGCTTCATCTCAAGCTCTCCATCTTCTCTCGCTGTCTTCAAAGTCAAGCAGGAGAACCTCTCTCCTCGCGTCCCCAGGCCCGGGCCTATCTCCATCTGCAGGTAGCATCATCTATCTCCACCAGAGAGCTTTGCCACATTACTGGGCCACTCACCAGCCAATTACTATCCATTTCAAGTGGAAGGCTCATCGGGCTGGTGTCGCCGAGGAGAAATGTCGACGTCCTTTTGACCTTCTGATTGTCCCGATGCGTCAAGCGCCAAGGCAAATAAGAGACGTGGTGAGTGTGTCTGTCAAGCTCAGGGTGACTAACTCATCATTGTCAAGCGGAGACGCGGAACGGCGTAGTCAGCCCTTAAATCTCCGCCGAAAGTGCGAGGGAGTGTGGCGCCGCTCTGAAAACCCCTTTGCGCTTTATGTGGCGTGGAACCTCTTTACTTTGGAGGGTAGCGTGGCGGCGTGGCAGTAATCCGACCTGCAGATAATAAGACGCCATGTCGTAAATCCCCTCCGAAAACGAAGGCAGTTAGGCACATATTTGCTCGCTCCATCGGGACATGCACTGTTTGCTGCTCAGAGGGGATTGGCGTCATGCTTTTGTCTTTACTCTGTAAACAGAGATTGTCCCCCAGAGAGTGAGCGTCGGCAGCATTGTCGTAACCAACTGTCAAATTTTTTGTTAAGTATGGGAAAAAAGTATAGAGGGGATAAAAGAAATAATAATAATAATAATAATAATAATATTGATAATAATAATAATAATAATAATAATAATAATAATACTAATAATAATAATAATACTAATAATATTAATAATAATAACAATAATGATGATGATAATACTACTACTAATAATAATAATAATAATAATAATAATAATAATAATAATAATAACAATAATAGTAGTAGTAGTAGTAGTAGTAGTAGTAGTAAAAGGAGCAAACAAAAAAATGAATAGGAGTTAATAAAAGTAGCATGAATGAGTATGTGTGTGTAGTTATTGTTGGTCCAGATGTTGAATTGAGTTGATACCTTTGGGTGGTCCGAGCAGTGGCGGGCGATGTGTGCGCGCTCAGCGTCTGCTCTGAGGCAGGCCGTCGTTATGCCAATCTGGTGGCCTCTTTCAGTCTGTCCGGATCTTCAGGGCTCCCCGCAAGCCCCCACTCCTTTGCCGCACTCTGGCAGGAGAGCTCATTAAAGCGGAGCTAAATTAGCGCCACATTCACAGGCTAGCCTCCCTCCTCCCTGGCTTTTTGACGGGGAGACACCGTCCTTCCTTCCATCATGCTATATCTCCTTGAGGAGACCTACTGAGGGAACATGTGTTTACCTTAAGGGGCTTTGTGGCAATTAAGCCCCTGTGCGCTCTCTGACCGTTTTGTTTTCCATGTATGTGTTTATTTAATTGGCATTCGGTGTGCCGTGATTCTATTAGTCCGTGAAAAGGTCAGGGTCATAGGGGATTGGCTTCTGGCGGGCTCGCATGTGAGACGCGTTAACACTCGAGCCGTTCATGCACAGAGATAATTAAAAAGAGCGGTGGGAGAACTTATTTCTCAACCTTTTTACGAAGACAATTAAAAAAAAAAGTGAGAGCCGGCAGGTCGAACAAGGGCCCTGGACTTTAATCAATTTTGTAAAATGTAGCTGGAATAAATATTAGTTCCTGCTGTTAACACAGCGTAGAGACAGTCGCAGTTAATTTTTATTCATGATTTTCTTTATCAAACAGTCACATAGTTGAATTAAAGATTATTAAACATCATTACATAACAGAGTGCTTGGGCACTGGCAAACTATCAGGCATTTTTGCAGCAAATGCTCATTTTTCATATAGCGACAGTAGAATATTGAGATAACAATCGAAGGAACCGTGTTACACGGAGAAAGCGTCAGTGCTGTCACAGTGATATCATGCATACATTTCTGAGCTCATATCCAGCGAGGCACCTTTCTGCTGTCAGGTCATCGTCAGGATTAACTGGGAATTTTGAAGTGTTTAAATTTTAAACTCCCATAAAGTGGCCTACATGGCCCCGGCTGCCTCTGGCTGTTAATAATGAATGACCATGAACAGATCAGCGTGTGTAATGGGAAGTCGGCTGGTGATGTGGCGCAGTCTGACCGGATGTTTCAGACAGTCCGTCAGCATGTCTGAAAAGAGACTAGACAAACCTGCGGCGTGTTTGTGCAAGCTATCGTTGTCACGAGTGGTTTAATCTGAAAGTGCACGCTCGGCACTTTTTTAAATTCATACGTCACATACACTGTATTATGGTATGCCGCAGAATTGACCAGAGCACATGGGAATAGTGGGGAGCAGGAGTATGATAAGTGATGGGCTGATGTGTGTCTAATTTTAGTGCATTCATGAGTCAGGTATTACACCATCACAGCAATACTCTGCAAGGCACACATTAAACTTGTTTTTTTTTTTCCTCCCCCCCTCCATCATCCACCTCTCTCTGCAAATGGTGCTGATTATGGTTAATTATGTTGATGAATGGAAGTGCTGAGGGTACTCCATCAGCATTTCATAATCTGTCTCTCCGCGCTTTATCACGACTAAGATGAGTGTGCGGCGTGCAGGGTTGCGCGTGTGGCGATGCCGCTCACACACTCACGCGTGGCAGACTTGAACTCTGACTCTGCCGGACTGTTTCACCTCAGGTCTCTCACGTCTATACAGCGCTGGTGTCTTCTGGATTTAGACGTGTTTGCAGTTTCAATTCAAAGTGGAAGTACATAAAAGCCGTCCTGGTGGATGTTTCAGGTCATTACATTTGAGACTGGCTGCAATTTAAAAAAGGGGCAGTAAAAATAGGGCTTGACCACGAATGTGGCAGTGCCAGTGTTTCTTCTTTAGCTTGTTTGATGCTGCAGTTTCACGCACTCATTTTAGCAGTGGCACCACATCCACATCCGCTCTTGCTTTAATTCAAGAGTTTTTTTCTGTAGTGCAGGCTTTGCCATAAAATCTATTTTAATTCCAGCACCTGTAGTGAACATTAGCTCTTGTTCCTTTTTTTTTTTTTTTTGGTTTGTTGTGTCATGGAGAATAGTTTTCTTGTTCCTCTTTTTGTTATTGATAATAATAGCACTTTTGTTTTTGTGAAGTATTCAGAATCAGAATCAGAATCAGATATACTTTATTAATCCCTTGCGGGAAATTCTTTCCATGCGGGAAATTCTTTAATTACTGCTGTGGGAAAATGTAAAGCATAACCACAACGAGATGCCACTTTGATAAACCTAGACTGACAGCCTCCTTAGAAAATAATTTTTAAAAGAGTTGTATTCATAACTATTTATTCATAATTATACCTTGCGGTTTCCCAAACGCTGCTCTGTTTAAAAAAAAAAAAGAACTCATACAAGGAGTGCACTCGTCCACCCAGGCTGAATAAACTGTAGCCAAGCCATGATGCTATTTCAGGGTGGAGTGGGTTCTCAGACGCCGCTCTTCTATGTGCACTCTTTACATTCAAGCAAGGATTATGCCCCATCCCCAGTCCGCCTCTCACTTAATTGGCTTAGATGAATATCTAAAGAACTAAAGCCTGGTTTAAACCATGCAATTAGTACACTGCTGTTATTGAATTTGCACTGAACGCCATGGAAACCGATTGTGTGGCCAACAACCTTTTAATCACCGTCTATATATAATGGATACTTTACATACTGTAAAATGTTTATTCATAGAAAAGATGGAGGAAGAAAGAGGGAGCTGGGGTGAGAAAATTGCCCGGAATTCAATACGCTGTGCAATTATCATGTGTAATAGCCTGTAAAATCCTAATATCTATTCAGCCACATGGAAAGGCACAAGAAATGGTCTGACCACTTAGCCCACTTTCTCTGGCCCCATCCCGGCCATGACAGACGGCCCTGTCTGGAGAGCAGAGAGAAATAATATGAGCCATATTTCATTCAAAGGCTCCTTTCAATGTATCCTCATTCTTTCTGTTCAGTTGACTTTCCTTCCTTCCCTTTAATCTTCCACCCTCTCCACAGCCTCATAGGAGATTACCTATGGTGAATCAGTGGAAAGGTAGGGACTGCATCATCCTGCAGGCAAAACACTGTGTTCAGGTCTGTTTGTTTCAGGGGTTTGGGACATAATGGGACATTGGCCGCTATATGGTGGTGAGCCAAATCGAGTAGATCACATGGAAAAGACAGTAATAATATGGACAAACAAAGAATATTTCACGGAAGAAAGCAATTCAAGCACAGGGAGGCATTTGCTGCCCCATGGCACAGCGACTGAATGTTTTCAATGAATAT
>JAFBJQ010000285.1:476102-511944 GCA_016785345.1 Trinectes maculatus
CACACACACACACACACACATACATACAGTATATATAAATTTCCATCAAGAAGGCTGATCATATGTATCAGTCTCATATTAGAAAAGTGGTATAAATGTGAGGTGGAAGAGTGAATGGATGGTGCAGTAACAATATATTGGCTTTGACAGGCACTTCTTCTCATGCTGCTTCTTCTCCTTTTGATGCTAAAGTAAAACGTTCCCTTTTCCTTTCCATTCACTTGTCTCGTGGAAACATCAGACACACTGTAATCTTGTGCGAAATGTTGCACGCGCGCACAACTGCGTCTATTGCGTCCGCTTGCGGACACGCGCAGCAGGCGGCACCAAGGCCAAGCAGTTAACTCTTGCAGGGTTTTTTTTTTTGTTTTTTTGTTTTTGCAGTAAACCTGTCAGAAGCATACCCATCTTCATCCTCTGGCTGTTCACTTTGTCGTCTGACAGGGCCTGTCAAGTCTCTCCACATGATCTCCTGAAAGGAAAAAAAAACAGACTCCACACATCTTTCACGTTAATGACAGCAGCAGCGCCATCAGACAAAAGTACCATTAGCTGCTGTCTTGTCGGCGTGGCTTGTAAACACACAAAGCTGTACAGCATTACAAATTAATGTTTGTTTGTTTTTTTTTTGCAGGGTGATTAATATTCATAAAAAATGATAATAACTTTCCTGCCGTCAGCCATTTCCAATTCAATCTCCATGGATCTCCCTTCCTGTATTGTTTAACTAAACTTCCTGTTTGTGTGCGAGATGACGACCAGACTAGTGATGTTTATCTGCCTTGGCAGTGACTGCCTGCTTCCACCAATGTAGGGATGTAGGGATTTCTTTTTTCCCTGATGTGCTATCCTCTGCACTTTGAGCCCCACCACCACCACCACCATCATCACCACCACCACCACCACCACCATCATCCTCCCAATGTGTCACATCTGAAAAGAGCAGGGAGCACTCGCCACCTCTGCTGGAAGACTTCCCCGCTCTGTGGCACCCCGATAAGCTCTGACTTAACTTCCTGTGTGCAGACTCGTGACTTGTATTGCCTTTTGTAATTACATCTGCTTCACTGCACTGTTTCTCGCCCCCCCCCCCCCTCAACCAACTCCCTCCCACCCCTCTTCAAAATTGAGAGCAGATTTGTATTGATGTGCGCGCGCCTGAGTTTTCTGGCGCACACACAAGCATGAGCGAGTATAATCCCCGCGCACCATCTCTGCTATAAACAGCACTTAATGGAAGGAAGGCCTTTTGTCCTGCCAAGTACATGCATGTTTGTATGTTCGTTGCAGTGCCACCCATCCACTGCTGTAATGGATCCCCTGCTGTGACCCACACTCTTCAGGCTGTATTCATTAGGCTTTGTGTATTCATTTTGTATTTCTAAGAGAAGCAGTGTTCACAGAGTATGATTGTGTGTTTTCTTTCTGTTGACTTGCATGATGAAGTTGTGTTTGGGTTCGGGTTTGCCTCCATGTGGATTGTTGAGCACGGTTTGACCAGTGTGAGTTCTGCAGCAGTGACTTGGCTTTAAAATGCACCCACACTGATGTGTTGTGATTAGCTTCCCATCGAGTGCATATTTATGAGACTGTGGCTCCCAAAACCCACAATTAATCACGGCCCCCAAATACCCGGTTTTGAGTTTACATAAAAACAGACTTCACAAAGAACTAGAAATTAAACGGCGCTCGCAGTATGTTGCTTGCAGAAACCCACATCCAGCCGCTTCATGTTAAAGTGTTGAACCAGGGCTTAGAAGATGCACTAAGCAGCTCTAAGGAAATATTATTTCCCCCTGTGGGTGGATGGTGGGACTCTTTGTGTACATTCGATTGTGCATAGCCCTGTGCATGGGGCTTTATTCGTTGCTGGCCTCCCGTCACCTTATTGTTCGGCTCTTGATATTTATCACACCAAACCCCACCTGCACATCGCGCTGCCATTCATTCCTCAGAGGGTCGACTCCATATCACGTGACAGAGCTTTACCCTGACATCATTACTGACCCCTCATGTTCCACCAGGAGCTTATGTACTACAGGCCTGGCTGCATTGGATGCGAAGACGCCTCGCTTCACCATTTATTGACACGCGGCGTAGTAGATCTCAGAGTGGGAATGTCAACAATGTGTTATAGAGGAAACCGTGTTGCCAGTTTTTTTGCTCTCAGGAATATCCACCTCTCACCTGCCCGGGAATCTGCTTTAAATGCAACACCGCAGACTTGGGTTTTATAATTGGATTTAATTTTCTTTTTGCTCCCCTTTCCTCACCTCCTTCTCCCCCCTCACCTAAATCAGAATAGACGAATGGGTCATAGTCTGCCTGTAGGGGTGGACACGTACAAAAGTTGATTTCTCACTTTCTTTTTTTTGTTTGTTGTTGTTGTCGTCCCCGGTTACCTGCCCTCTTGTACGCTTTCTTGTTTCACCGTTTACTTACCCTTCCCACTACACACTCTGTCACTGTCCTCTCCAGAGATCCATGGAGCTGTGGTAGCTCTGCAGGGTCCAGTCCTGTTTGATCTGTAGTCCAGAACACAGGATGAGAGTTATCCACTGGCAACAACAAGAACATCCCATTAGGAGCCTGGACAGAGCCTTGACAAACACCCTCTGCCTCTGCCTCTCACGCCCCCCGCCCCCCCGACTGATGCTGCTGATTCCCAAGCTCAGGGTTGGTGTTAGCGTCTCAGCACCCTTGACGCCACGGCTAAGAGTCTGCTTAGCTTACTTTACTTTCTCTGCTTCACTGACGTTTACCGTGTCGGTGATTGGGTGGTGTATATACAGTATATAGGTGTGTTTACTATTTGCTCCGTTTCAGTGTTTGTTGTGTTTCTTTACGATGGACAAATCTAAGCTTGTGTCTACCACTCCCATTTATTCATCTGTGGCCAATAGAAGCACTGACGCAGTATGTGGAGATAGAGGAGTTATAGTTCTCACATGATTTATCACTATATCCAGTTAACTGCCATGTAATCTGTAAACTTTAACATCACTCACTCGCTGTAAACTGTTTACAGTCTGTGATAACTGATAATTGCTCTAATTGATGTTTATTTGTCAGGAAAGTGACAGCAAGTGTCAAGCTAATGCTCATTGAATGTAACTGTAGCATCATTGTGGCATCACTGTGTCAGTCCAATGTTTGGGTTAAGCAATTGTTAAGATCTTTTCTTCCCAGAAAAGAAGCTTGTTTTTTTTGTTTTTTTGCTGTTTTGGATATAAATCAACTTGATAATTAGATGCAAATTCACAATGAAATAATCTATTTCTTGATTATTTTTTGCATGTTAAATACATTTATCTCCTAACTTACATCTCATCTTTATTTTCCTAATTCCTCTCAGCGTCATTTCTTCAAAGAGAGGGAATGTCACCCGGCCTGTTATGGCTGCCTCGTTATCTCGTGCAGACCCAGCATTTGTCTTGCCTCGCCATTGTTGTGGCTTCACGGACAAAACCTGTGGCGCCCGTTCATCACGTGGCCGTTGAAAACGTGAATATTTGTTCTGAACATTTGCGAGGATCTTTCTGTACGGTTTGAGAGGCAGCGGAGCAAGATTTATCAAACCTGTGGCGGCAGTCATGGCGTTTGCCTGCAGAAAACGCATTATCCCGGGCCCTTATCTCCCCTGTGCATCTGACATGTACAAATCACACACACACACAGACACACACATATGCAGACATGCACATATATATATATATGTACGAGAGTAATTAATGCATAAACGCTCAAGCGCACACTCACTGCAGTTTCATTCTCTGTCACAAACAAGCAGTGATGGATTGGCCCCTTTCCATTTTAAACTGGGAGAGAAGACGGGCCCTCGGGGGGTGAGGGGGGGGCTGTGTGCGTGGAAGTACTTTGAGGTGTCCACATTTAATTCTTCTGTATGATAAATGAGAGGTTGGAGCCTGTGAGGGAAAAACTCTGCCTCCTCGATGAGGGGAGCGGGAACAAATGTAGCGATAGCTGATAAGCCGACTGTGTCTCCTGCTCGCGCTTGTTGTTCTGGCCCCCGCAGACCCCCAGAGCCAGATAACAAATCCATCCTATCAATCAAACCCATCAATGGCTGGCTGCAGATTAGAGACAGTGATTTTGGGGCTGATTGGAGGGGAAGTGCTGATTACGCCTCTCTCTCTCTCTCTCTCTCTCTCTCTCTCTCCCTCTCTGACTTGATTACACTCGGCCTGTGTGCTGTCAGGCTCGGCTGCTCAGCTGTAATCAGTGAGAGCAGGGAACGTGGCTCTGGACAGGACACAGACGTGGTCCGACGACTCGCTGCCTGAGCCGTGACTTTATGACCGGGTCATTTACAAAAGCCTGCAGGTGACACAGTCAGAGCGTGTGGGCATGTTAACTGCACACGAGCCAACACATGTGTACACGCACACACACACACACACGCACACAAACACACACACACGCACACATCAGGCAAACTTCAGTGATGAACCTTTAGTCAGGTTTTTTTTTTCTTCTCCTGTCATGTTCATCGCCTCCTGTTTCTCTCCGCTGCTCTGGCCTACTTCCATCACAGTGGCAGAGTGTCCCGTGCTGGACACACACACACACACACACACACACACACACACACACACACACACACACAGAATGAGTTGCACAGTGTGGGAATCTTAATCTGAGCTTTATTTAGCTGCCTCACCTTTAAAAGTGGAGCAAGTTCCAGACAGTCTTCTATGGATTTAACATCCCACGATCCATCTTCTCTTCCTCTAATCCGCTCCATCACTTCCTGTTTTCAAATCATATTAAAGTTATGATCTCACGACACAATCACATATCTAACTGCTGATGAATCCACTGCATCTAAGGTAGAGACATCATCAAAACAAAACACAAACTGCACAACCTGCTTAAAGATGTAAACATATTCATTGCCAGATATTATTGGAATGTTTTGCCGGCAAAATCGAAATGTGTTTGGGATGTGAATTAGTTTTTCCTGCTTGCATGTTGATGGAGAAATAATGTTTCACACAAACAAACCAAATTTCCGCTGCGTCTCTTCATGCAAATATGGGAAACTGTAAAAACAAAACCCCAGTGATTACTGTGATGAGGACATGTTGTGGGTAAATAGAAAAAACCACGCGTCTTTAAAACTTTTTTCCAGCACCCTGCTCTCAGTTTGCCAGTTGGCTTTCTTTTACTGATGGGGAAAAAAAATTCCCAGCCATGTGTAATTTCTCAGAGGAATATCTCCAGAGCTTTTTTCTTCATCATTATCATTAACTGAAGCACAATCTCAACAGGAACGCCGTCTGCAGGGTCACTCTTTCAATTACTACAGCCCATGTTTGTTAGCCTAATAACACCTCCTGCCTTGTAATCCTCGACGCACCGTTTGGGACTGGGGGAAAAATAAAACTCTTTTAATCTCAGTGCGTGACGGCGAGGCAGCTTTTACGTAAGACTCATAACTCTCCGTGTCCTGGTTCTTGAACTTTCTTTGAAGGCCCAATTTTGTTCCATTCTGCGTGTGCTTCAATTGACACCATGCTCTGGACGAGCAGTTTTTTTTTGAGTCGGGCTGGCTTGCATGCTTGTTAGATGGAAACAGCTGTCAGGGGAGATAGCGGCAGTGACTCAGTCCTCTTTCCCCCACTTTTCATTCGCTTACTTCAGGCTCGCTCCTCTCATGGTGACCTCCAAGAAAGTCAAGATATTGTGCTCCTTTATACTTTTTTTTTTTGTTGTTGTTGCTTTTCTCATATTCTCAGTGAGTGCGCACAGCATGGGAGCTGATTTTGTAGAAACGCTGTGGCCGGAAGTGTGTCGCGCACCTGTGGCACAGTTGGAAACCGGGTTGGATTAGGATGAATACATTACCATTGTGCGTTGTGCAAAGTGCGCTGATGACAATTTGATGAAGGGGGAAAAAATAAGCGATTTTAAAAGGTTTTGTCATAAAAGCATCTATTGAGAGGAAATTGGAGGCGATGATGAGCTGCACACAAATTCTAACATGAATCAGCCACAGAGGCTCCTTTAAACCTGGTTTAGTTTCCATGGTAACAAACACCGGATGTAGAAAGCAGATAAAGTTCTGTCTAACGTGCAGAAAGGTTTCATGCACTCACTCCAATGGACCAACACACAGGTTTTCTCATAGAGACTGTGACGTTGCAGCATAAAGTCAACACAGATGACTGATAGGAGTTCTGTTATGGTATGTATTGTTTTTATTTTGCCTGTTGGTTCATGCCTTTCTCCAGGATCCCCATAACAGTCAGCTCTTTTAAAAGCGTATCTCTCTCCCGAGTGATGCAGGCCACACTGTCGCCGTGTCGCCGTGCTGCATTCCTGTGATGTGGGAGAAATAATGGATGTCTGTTTTGCCACAGTGACTGTGCAGAGGATGACTCATAGCATTAGCGACACCAGCAGGAAGCCTGTTCTGCTTTTACAGCTGGAATAATTGACAGTGGCTCATCGGAGCACAGGGACCGGTTTAACAGGAAGCTGAATCCAGGTCGAGTCACCGTCGGTTTTCAAAGCACCGGTTCAAACGGCATCAGCACGTTTTCTTATATGATCGATGAGACATGCTGTGATAGCGTGGGTTACAGCTCGGGATCAGGTGACGGACTTCAAAGCCCTGCTTTAACCACACTTCCATACGTTCCTTATCTCCACTATACATTATACCCCAACCTTTCTCATTGTGCAAAGTGGCAACCTGCTGGTCTCCTTCTCTCAGGTCTCCTGTGTCTGTCGGGGGTCTCTGGTACTGTTTTTTGTTTAATGAGCAGAGGGTCTCCTGCTCTGGTCTGTTGCCGTGTGTCTGCTCTCGTGGTGCTGACCAGACCTGAGACACGCGGCGTCTGTGTCCCGCGGCTAATTGCTGCTACTTGGCTGATAGTCTTTCTGCACTCCACTCTCATTGACTCCTCGGGCTCCAGGGGGGAGAGGGGTGTGTGTGTGTGTGGGGGGGGGGGGTTTCCACAAGCGGGGGGGGGGGGGGGGGGTGGTGGGGGGGGGGGGGGGGGGGGGGGGGGGGGGATTTCCACAAGCACCCAAAGACAAACAAATCCGGGCGGGTGATCGATAGCGGATGCAAGAGTAACCGCTTAGTGCAGCAGCTGATTAAGATTCTCTGGGAATGTGCGTGTGTGTGTGTGTATATGTGCTACGTAAGACAGTGAGTGTGTAAAGGTGTTTGCAGACCCCCCCCCCCCCCCCCCCCCCCCCCCCCCTGGGGGTGCCCCCCCCCCCCTCCCCGCCCCACCTTTGAGAGCTAACCAGAGTCTTCAGCCAGTTCCTCAGTGCTTTATGTCTTTATGTGACACAACAATCATGCTGTCAGGTCATTACATTAACCATTTTATATCATGTGACTTTTTTGTACACTGACGACGTTTAACAAAAATCAACACAATCATAACATGAAACCAGAAACTGTCAAATCTTTACCAATAAAATTGTTCCGTATGCTGTGGGATGGTGTTCAAAGAAGCTGCCCGCGGCACGACGTGTATCCGTGTGCCACTAACGGGCCTCACCCTGTCCGTCCCTCTAGTCCCTCTAGTCCGTCCCTTGCTTTTGTTCTCATCCCCAGCCCGGCTGACTCACAATGATGATCTTGACCAGGCGCGGGGAAAGGTCAAGGTTGGTGGATAAATTGCCTCAAAGCAATCAGCCTTGTCTCCTTGTGCTCGCAGCGTGAGCTCTCTGTCTCTGCCACCATCTCTCCATCTCGCCCATTGTGTCTCCCCCCTCCCCATCCCTGTGTTTACCCATTAGGGGGTGTTGGGGGGGGGCAGTGTTGGCAGCAGGAGGGAGGACCAGCTTTGAAGTCTGGGATCTGACCGGCGACCGAGTAAAGGCCCGGGGACTTGAAAGCATCACTGGCTGGGTGACATTTCAGTGTGACCCTGCAGTGTGTGTGTGTGTGCGTGTGTGTGTGTGCGTGTGAGGACAAGAGAGTGTCTCCTCCTGGCTTCAGCTGTCCTGGAGGACCGCTCGCTGCTGGGGGCTGTTTGCTTCTGCACCAGAGGGATGATCTTTCATTACATGAAAAACAGAATCACCCTTCAACCTCGAACCACTTACTGAACCCAGCACCACTGGGAGGCGGAGCTCCAGCTGATACCGCTCTTACAAGCACGCCGTCAATGACTCGATCCGGTGCACACACTGGCAACGTGTAGGCTACCCGGGTTCAGAAAACACACACACACACACACACACACACACAAGGCTCAAGGACAGACTCCTTTGCGTCAGCGTGTTGGAGCTGCTTTCCCCCGATGGCTTCACACACATGAAAGACCTCACTTAAACGTGTCACACACCATCCACACAATCAGCCACACAACATCAAAGCCTGCCTGAGGCCCGCAGACAGACCGACGTCTTCATCCACCGGCCGACGCGTGTGTGTGTGTGTGTGTGCGTGACTCTCCTCCTGTCCGTCCTGTAAGCGCTGTAAACAGGTGTTAACACGCCAGCCCACAAGATGCCACGCCGCTGTGTCATGATCCCCTGAACAGCTGTCCCCTTCCTTTGTGTGTGTGTGTGTGCGTGTGTGTTGATGGGGGCGAGTGTGTGAGAATGTTTTCACTGTAAGGGATATAATTGACCTCAAGAGGGGCTTTAGCTAGAATTAGCAAAACCAAGGTCATGAAGAGACATAGTGTGAAGATGGAATTGTTGTTTGTGGGGAAACAGAACATCACATGGTGTTTTCATCCATTCTATTCATCATACTGTTTGTGGATTTTTTTGTGTTAAGGTGCAAAGGTGTTGCTGCTGAAGCTCTCTCTCTCTCTCTCTCTCTCTCTCTCTCTCTCTCTCTCTCTCTCTCTCTCTCTCTCTCTCTTTGTGTATCTGCCTGGATTAAACAGCGCAGCTAACGATGCCTCTTGTGTAAATGTCACCTCTGTGTGCAGGTGGAGATCGAGAAGCTGGACTACCACCACTACCTGCCCCTCTTCTTTGACGGCTTGTGTGAGACGACTCACCCGTACGAGTTCTTCGCCCGCCAGGGGATTCACGACATGCTGGACTGCGGGGGCCCTAAGATCCTGCCGGTCATCCCCCAGCTCATCATCCCCATCAAGAGTGAGTCTGAGGAGGCGGCTCCCGTCCCATGTGACCACGTGTGCGTTGATGTCATTCCACATTCACTGTGTTCCCCTGTCACTGCGGGGATAAGTGTGTGTTTGTCGGGATACAGTACAGATGTTGTTGTTCATGGCAGCGTAAATCTAATGAGATAATTGTTGACATAAGGCTCCACAGAAAGTGAAGAGCGAGAGAAACCAAAGATGAAATGTATGCATTTAATTGATGTTCTTTCATACAGTTATAATAATACTTTTATTCCTGCTAATAAATAAATAATTCTTAAGCTACAACAACTAATCCATTAATTTAGCAGTATAATGGCTCTGCTGTCTTTTCCGTCTGACTGGACAGTATGTAAGTAACTTGTAACTTAACCATGATTATTCGAAAAGTTGCCTCGCCTGAAAATTATACAGGAACAAATTAAAGGTTAAATGAACAAATTAATCTCAAATGCCATAAACTGTATCTAAAATATAATAACTTTATCAACAATTACGCCAAATGACCTTATTAAGGCCGTCACAGGCAGCGGTACAGTGACAATGCAGTGCAGCCAAAATAGAGCAACATGCCTTACCAGGAATAGAATCACCTGTGTTGTGCTCTCGAGTCACAACAGATTCTAAACATACCGTGTGACCAGTCCTGTGACAAGGCCTAATTTGGTTTCTCAGTCACACTGTTCCTATTATTACATTAACCCTCAAAGCAAAGCGCCCTTGCATCTGCACTAACGGGAAGACGGCGCCTCTGAAAGCACGCCTGATAATCCGCCATGAACGTGGTGACACACACACACACACGCACACACACTCAAGTTGGCAGATGGAGGTTGGCAGAAAGGTCATGTCACACAGCAAATTCGTCCGTGACTTCTAAAATAGACAGAGGAAAGGTTTCTTGTGTAGCAAACACGAGGAGGGTGGGGGTGGAGGGGCGTAGGGGGGGGGGGCGGTGCAGTGAAGTTAAAGGAATGCAGAGTGTGGCTTTTGTTAGGAAATTTCGACAAACACACACGCGGAGACGCAGAGTCTCACACACGCACGTGTGTGTGTGTGTGTGTGTGTGTGTGTGTGTGTGTGTGTGCTGCCTTTTGTTCGGCGCCACAGCCAAGTCGAGTGTCAGAGTTAGAGGAATGCAGAGTGTGGCTTTTGTTAGGAAATTTCGACAAACACACACGCGGAGACGCAGAGTCTCACACACGCACGTGTGTGTGTGTGTGTGTGCTGCCTTTTGTTCGGCGCCACAGCCAAGTCGAGTGTCAGTTTCAAAGTGGGAGCCTTTAAGTGGCGCCCAGTGAGCCCGAGATAGTGTTTAAGTCATGGACAGTTGGCTGGTTGTGTGTGTGTGTGTGTGTGTGTGTGTGTGTGTGTGTGTGTGTGTGTGTGTGTCAGATGTCTTTGGAGGCAGAGGGGCGTGACGGCCAACATTACGCAGTGCTGTCTGAGACACTGAGACACAGTGACAGAAGGACACTGGCACAGACAGTCACGTGCACGTGTGCCACTGAACGCTCACCGCAGCACAGTATTGTTGTACAGTATTGTTGTACAGTATTGTTGTACAGTATTGTTTTCCTTCCATGATGGCGAAAGATGTCCTTCAACACAAAATGTATTAAATTCAAACTTGGCCAATCTTGTGCATCATGAATAGTTATCACCATCTATTTACAGATATTTGGGACACTATCGAGGCTCTAGGGGGCTCCACTTGTGATAATATAATATTCATAATCAGGTTTTCAAACGTGCACAATGACGTAAAACCGTACAGCGCTAGTTGTGTGTCCACGACCAAGGACAAACCACACACTGACTCTAAAGTAGGCCGTTGAGTTGTTCATTACATTAAGGCCACTCCTATTTGATTGGAGAAGGAAGCGGGGGTACGGAACTTTACAATTGGCAACATCACCACTAGATGCCAGTAGATCTGGTACACGTTTCCTTTAAATGATCTGACGCCCTGGTGTCTGTTTTGTCCTTTATCACGAGGCACCAGACGTTATGCGCAGAGCGACTGGAACAGTTGGTAACGTGGGGCTTTCATTTACAAACTCAAATCCCTCGGTCAGGTTTGGTCCTTTGCCTCTGGGAGACCAAAGAGGTGACAGTTATGCTCCTCAGGAAAACACACACCTCTCACTGATAATGGAATTTTAAATGGCCTGCTCCTTATTAACTTCTCGGTTTATTAAAAACTCCGGCCTTTTTTCGCCCGACCACGAGGCAAAGCAGCCCCAACCGCGTCTCCGTTTGCAGATTAATTACTTTTCTACGGAGCGCGGAGAAAGAAGGGACGACTGAAAGAGAGGGGGAAAGTAAAAGAGAAAAAAAAGTCAAGATATATATTTTCCTCCTCTGACGTTAATACATCCTCAGTGTGGCTGGCAGGCTCTTATCTGCAGAGCGACTGAGTCATGTCAGGCCCTGGTGAATTCTGATGATGACTGCAGGTCACCCAATGGGAATACACAATGAGGAAGGCTTGCTCTGACATTATACTTTGAGTCCTCAGTGACTTAAAGTGCGTCAAGTCTTTTCCACTGTACGACATGTTCCATTTCACTCGAGATACTACTTTGTAGTTGAAAAAGATGTGCCGATAAAGACAAGAAAATAAAATATGATGTTGGAGTTATGATTTTTTTTACTAATTTAAATCATACCTTCATTTACTTCTGAGTTCGAACAAAAGAAGAAGACGTAGCAATACAGGGGGTCCTCGGGTTACGACGGTCGCGAGTTATGTTGTTTTTGTGGTTACGACACATCTCCCGTGAACTTCCTTGTTTCGGCTTAAGCGCTTTGCCCCGTAAATACGTACAGACTTCACACGGGAACTAGTTGGTGAGCGCTCTCTCTGTCTCTCAGCGCGCCTGCCGGCTCTCCAGCACCTCCACAGCACAGCTAGGCTACTCTGCCTTGTGTTTACTTATGTGAAATGGCCGGCTGGCGGGGTTTAGCTTGGTGTTATAGCGACATCTAGTGGCACAATGTATGCACAATGGCACAATGAATGTATGTTCCGACTTACGTCGAAATTGGGTTACGACACATTCTCAGGAACGGATCTCCGTCGTAACTCGAGGACCCCCTGTATGTTTAAGTAAAGGCAAGAAATCAGTTTTGGCCAAACGTTACCACGGTGACACTAAAGAGAAAGGGTAAACTGTGACTGAAATCCCGTCGTTTGGCTTTTTCAGGCTTCTTTAAATATGCAGGGGGATTCAGTGCCGTGCCTCCACTGAGCCTCAGCTGATTGGCATAACATTTGTTCAGCGTTGAACCAAAAATGAGAATTCATTACAGGAAGATCCTCAGTTACGCCTCTGCGCGGGAACATCTTCTTCTGATCTGAAAAGTATATTTATACCGCGAGCGAGAACGATCCACCGCTAAACTCTGCAGCGTGTCACCGTGCCTGACATTTCACAGGAAATAGAATACAAGGTCACCATTGTTTTATTTTCACGTTGAATATGGAGCAGGTCCTAGCGTGAATAGACGATTGCTTTATTCAGATTTGTCCCAACACAGGTTTTATACCTGCATTAATATATCGGCCCCTCAGCTGTTTTCTTCCCGCTCTTTTCATGTTTTTTTCCCCCCTCCTTTTTCTCTTTCTTTCGGCGAGACGGGAGTGCCGATGAATAATTGAACAGTCTCGCGGTCCAAATGTCACAGCATGGAAAATTGTTTGCGCTGGCTGGTAATTAGAATTTCATTGTTTGTTGTGTAGGTTTGAAATTCCTGTCATTCCACATCCTGCCCCATCTGGGTGATTGCAGATATCGCTGTGCTCGTCAGTCTGCGGAGGCACTAAAGCAGAGATGGCGAGATGGCATCGTGCACAAAGCATTCGCTCACTCAGCATCATCTCCGCCGCCAGTCCTCTGTATAGGCCTCACACACATTTACCAAGGCAGCGTTCTCAAACACACAACGCAAAACAACGCACCTGGTAGAGTTTGACTGCACAAATTCAGATCCAGTCGCATCAAACCGAAATATGCATAGTTTGTAAAACATTTTATTTTTTTGACATCATCCTCTTCTATATTGTATAACTCTATAATCTTCTGCTGCCGTGTTCACAGGTTCTTGTACGTATGGCTGAAGCTGACATTTGTGTATTCATAATTGCTGCTGATACATCTTTTTTTTGCTGCGTTGTAATCTGTATCTCTACGCACAAGTCTTAAACCAACAGTGGAAATGTTGGCCTGATGTGATGATAACAAGAACATCTGTAAAACACAACGCACTGATCTATAAATCAACATGACTGATTCACCGTTATCCACAGCTGCTTTACGTTACACGCAACGATTTTCAATACCATCGGTCCCTCAGCAAAGCTAACACTAACACTACTACGCAATGGACAAGGAGAATGTACCACTACACTTGACCATGTGTTTTTGTGAATGAGCAGCATTGCCTCGTTTTCTGTGTTGTGTTCTGTGCCATTTGTTCCTTGAGACAAAATGACGATGATGCGTTGATGTTATGTTTGCAACACTTGCTTCTTCGGTGCCACTCAGAAACCCGGCGTGACAGAATCAGTTCTGCAGGCTTAAACGTACGGTAGCTGTCGTCAGTTGTGAGTTTGTAACTGTAAGACAGTACGGATTGAAAATTAGATTTATGCAGCTTGTTTTGTTTTTACACTTTCAGGCAATTAATGTTTCGTTTCCTGTTGTTTTTTTGTTGTTGTTTTGTTTTCAAGCTCTACACTCTAGCTGCTCCAGTCTTTGTTTTGACTCTCCGCTTTCGGAACGCCGTCTTTCTTTTCACGCTTTTCATTCTCATTGTCGTACGTGCTCGCTCGCACAATAGGCGCCGTGAGGCCATTACGACTCCCTTTTTTGTGAGAGTAGGCATCAAATAACAGTTAAAGGTTCCATGAAAAGAAGTAGCCTCAGTGCTGTTTCCTCAGTCGGGTTATGCTGTTTGAGACTGACAGTCTCCACAAAGGGAATTACGAGCGCCGATATGGAAGCTCTCACAAAAAAAACCTAAAGCGTGCATAAAGAACTAGAAGAAAATATGTCAGTCTTAAGTTATTTTCCCAGCCTTTGCCCTCTGCCTGTCACATCTCTGTCTGACATTTGCCTTCTGCTGTTTCTCCCACCTTTCCTCTTCCTCTCGCTGTATTTGTCTCCCTTGATCTTTGTAGCCCTCCATCTTTCCCATCATCATCCCCTTTGTTCTCTCTATCGGTGGGAGATGGAGTTAAGTGCGGCTGGAGGCCAAATAGCCCAGTGATTGACTCTTACTTACCCCAGCCTCCCCAGTGCATTTGAAATCACTGATTGCAGACAGGCCAGTCTAAATCAAAGCCCAGCTGTAAAGGAGGTACTTTGAAGGGAAAGGGAGTGTGTGTGTGTGTGTGTGTGTGTGTTTGTATGTGTGTGTATTCATGTATGTAATGTAGTCGCAGACATTGCATTTGCTCTTTATGTACTCTGCCTACCTACACCTAAAGTCCAGTTTACAGCTCGAGACCCGATTCAGAACCTTTTGCCACTCGTGTCTCCCTGCAGATGCCCTGAACACTCGGAACCGTCAGGTGATGTGCACCACCCTGAAGGTCCTGCAGCATCTGGTGGCGTCTGCAGACAAGGTGGGAGAAGCTCTGGTGCCGTACTACAGGCAGATCCTCCCCATTTTCAACATCTTCAAGAACATGAACAGTGAGTTCCCGGCATGCAAAATGGTTTGAGTGTTAATTCGTGGACAGATGGTGTGTCGGTGTGACGGCGTGTCGACGTGCGCGCTCTTTTGTGGAGCAGTCACTGTGTAAGCTTTTCCCGTTGCGTTATAAATCATTTTTGTGCCACCACTGCTGAAATGTCAGGGAACTGAAGAACAAGCAAGCATTTAGCAGACTGTGAAAAACAGTTATAGATATTGACGTGTAGTTTGGGGGCCAGTGTTATTGCTGGGGTTTGGTTATACCGAAGAGATCCGACAGAGCCGCTCAGTTCTGGAAAATGGAATTCAGAAGTAATATGTTTAACTCCGTCTGTTTGGCCGCGATTCAAAACACAGAATATTGTCTTCCTATTCGGTGAATCCAGGGTAAACATCCGTTCGACAGGGAAATTCCGGGTCGTCCTTTATGCTGTCAGTCATCCTGCAGGTTGTAATTGTGTTGAGGTGAAGACTTTGTCCTTGCTCTTTCTGAAAGCCCCGACCTGGATGGACCAGGGAGATTAGCCTGAGATTGGCTTGGCTCTTTGTGTGGCTCTGTCAAAGCACTTAGCATGGTGTGACATGATGTGGGCCCATTGAGGGTTAAGAGGCACAACCGACCCAAACACCACTCAACACAATCAGCCGCGTGTGGAGAGTGACATTGTCAATCAGTCATTTAAACACAGGCTTTAACGCGGGGGGGGCGCTCAGCTTTGGTCTCATGATCAATATCCAATTCGGATCTCTTTGTCTCTTTAATTCGCTCACATTATCTGTTTCTGTTTGCCGATGTCTAAAAAGTGAAGAAGAGAGTTAGAGAGATAGAGGTGAAAGACAAAGGATGAGAAGAGAAACGCCTGCCCTATTAGCAAATCGCCTTTCTAAAATTAGCTGCCAAATCGATCCCTAAAACCATTTTGAAGTGTGCGATTCTCCGCTATGGCGCTGGCTGGTGAACTAAACCCAGAGTGGTTGTAGTTACCGTGCCGACCCGTCTACCAGCCTGCCTACTTGTCTGTCTCCACTAGAGGGAATTGATTAAACCTGAGCCAACCTCTCACCTGGCAGACACCCCTGCCATTGACCTCTCCCAATGAGACCAGTCTGGGCCAGAGACGGGTACATACCGTTGCCAAAGCCCAGGATCTGATCTGCTAAACGGGGCTGGTGCTTCTTTTTCAGCTAAGCAGCAACTAAAGTTTCTCTCTTTTTAAAAAGTTTAGAATCGGGTTTCTGCTGAATTGTAGATTCAAGTTTCAACCAAAGTATCCCGTCTCGCTGACAGTCTCCCTCTGTCTCTTCAGCTTGTTTATATCAGTATCAAAGCGTCATTATGTGATATCACTTGTATACACCTCCAGTACCAATCCCACGCCCGGTCAGTGTCAACACGAGACACTGTGTGCTGCCTTTTGCAAACAGACCCCATCATTGTGTTTCATCCACACAGGACTGAAGCAGTGTGTGGTAACATCTCCCACACTGCAACTCACAGAGCCTGCATGGCATCCCTCTTATCTTTTGAGCCACAACAGGGCTACTGTCCATTGTATGCCAAGTGTGATTCGGTGTGTGTGTGTGTGCATTTGTGTATCTGTCATGAATAGATCTGTTGTGTCCTCAACATTATGCAGCTGTTGGATTTGGTATAGACGAAGGACCCCGGCGTTCTGTATCACTGTTGTTCAAGTCTGCCAGCGCCAGGCACATAGCGCTCAGAGCAGATGTCGCCGACAGGCTCACATATACGGGCAGACACACATATCGCACGCTGTCCGAGCCGAGGCGACACAACCTGACTCTGTCCCCGTCGTCTCCCTGGTTGTTTGAGCTGTGAATCAATAGGCTGACAGGCTGTGCTGTAGGGTCAGAGGTGCAGCCAGATACTGTATCACCAGCATCTCATCATGGGACAGAGCCCCTCGGCGCTGTTCACACGCTCCTGCTGTCTCACTCCCGCTCTGTGGCAGGGTTGCGACCTGTTAAATTGGTCCGTATACAGGCCTTATCGGAGCCATTTTTTTTCCCAGGGTCAGAGCCGGGAGTTAACAGCCATTTCCAAAATGGACCCTTGGGTCACTCAGAGAACTGGACCTCTGACCGGACGAGCACACTCGTGTTCAGCTTCTATGTGATCCTATGACGAAAAAAAAAATGGCGTCATTGTTCACTAGGGGGGGAAATATGCCTGTTTAACTTCACGCAGACAGCTGCCATTTTTTTCCCCACTGACATAGTCATGTGTCATTTTGAAATGCACAGTAATGAGCAGTCGCGTAGTATCAACGTCCCTGATGTTCCCCCGTGTCTCCTGAATCAGCTCTTTCGGCTTTTGTTTGCTTTGTGCTTTTCTGCCCATCAGCTGCATGTGTGTGTGTGTGTGTGTGTGTGTGTGTGTGTGTGTGTGTGTGTTGATGCGCGAGTGACAACGTTGAGGACAGTGTAAGAATACCTCCAATGCGATTTGCACGGCTCTTTTGTTTGCTTGCTGTGATGAATCTCATCCCTAATGAAATGCAGCAACGTTCCTTATGAGGCAGAGATGTGCTCTCTCAACCAGCAAATTCCCGTTCTCGGCTCCGAGGAAGGAAGGAAGGAAGGAAGGAATTCATCCACTGCACGTTATCTGAGGAAGAGACTTTGTAGATTTTGTACGAGAGCTGAATAAACTACAGTGGAAATATTTGGGGGTCTTGGGGGTCTAGGGATGTAATGGTGCAGATGCTGACAATATGGAGTGGATTAGGTGACTGCCTGTCTTGACTGACCAGCGTTACCCCTGTTCTGTTAGCGTGCATGAAACTGATCCTGATATAGTGACATTCATGTTTTAAACTGTGATTCCGACATGGCGTTGAGGCATCAGAGGAATTATTAATCAATACTAACACCAATACTGATCACCTGATCTGATCATACTGATCAACTGATCATACAAAACATGCTAACACTTTACCTACCAGCAGAACTAATTAATATTTTTGTCACAGAACATACTTTTTCATTCAGCGTCTATACTTGACATCATAAGGGGATTGTGTTTCTAATGACACCTACAGCTACAGCATGGTTGTGTAGTTTGTCTACATGTACGTGATGTTTGCCTGGAAGGGTCTGCTGGTATTAACTGTAGTTTTCCTGAAGAGTCTCTCTGCTTATCTGTAACATGTAGGTCCTTAAACCCCCATTCCTTCACAAACACACAGACACACACTCATACATGCAGTTTGCTGCTCACACACACACACACACACACACATGCTGTGATTTGGTTTATTTGGCCTCTTTTATCTTCCTGCTAGGAATGTGGCCAGCTATGATAAGGTCTCACCAGCACACACACACACACACACACATGTTTTTACAATGAATACACCACCAGTCTCCTCATACCTCCTTCTGCTTCCAAGGGCGCTAAGTCTTAGCTCAGCCTGCTAGTAGCCTAGCTTCCACACACACCTCGCAGTGACACTCCTTAAACGTGACATACAAACGACACAAAAACGAAGCAAACCACAATATAATACAAGTTTCCATGCAGAATATGACATATCAATAATTTGTTTGCATGTTTTACCAACTCTGGAGCAACGTGAACATGTCGTTATAACGAGACAGGAACTGGGAAACTAGCGTCAATAACAACAGGAAGTAGTAGAAGAAGAGCAGTGCTCTTCAAAATAAAAGTACAAAACGTAAAGTGACAGAACTGCTTCCTTTACCACAAACATAAGCTGCTGCCCTTTACACGTGATGTTTGCCTGGAGGGGTCTGCTGGTATTAACTGTAGTTTTCCTGAAGAGTCTCTCTGCTTATCTGTAACATGTAGGTCCTTAAACCCCCATTCATCACTGACAGCCCCACTCCTTCACAAACACACACTCATACATGCAGTTTGCTGCTCACACACACACACACACACACACACACATGCTGTTATTTGGTTTATTTGGCCTCTTTTATCTTCCTGCTAGGAATGTGGCCAGCTATGATAAGGTCTCACCAGCACACACACACACACACACACACACACACTGAGGGGTTGTGGTGATAGTGGCTCTCTGTCATCTGTACCTTGGCCACTGGTGGGGTTTTTTTTGTGTTGGTGACAGATGATGTGCAGTGGCTGGCCACTCTGTCTTCCCCCCATGGGGGCTGGTTTATTTGTGCATCACATGACACACACACACACACAAACACGCACACACATTCATCGCTCAGGCTGGACGTCTTCATGAATAACAGTGGATCAGTTTCGGGCCCCGTGCTAATTGCTGTAATGGAAATAAACAGGAAGAGCTCGGTGACCTAATGACCCCGGCCCTCCCCCGTGGACAAAAGGAAACAAGTCAGAAACAAGAAGGCTAGCTCATTTGTTCCGCTGTGCATGGAGCTAATGTAACATGTAGCTGCCACCACACATGACTCCCACTCAAATACAGTATAGGCAAACTGAATCCAAAGCAGAAGGCTAAACGTATTGCCAGTGCACTCAGTGCCACCTGCGCTCTTGTCCACAATACAACACCACGCTCCAGTTTACTGCCGGAGCGCCGCACTGTTGCACACAGACCTACACTGCTGCAGTGAATTCCCGGGGATTCCCATTCACAAACATTTGCTTTATTTAATGACCTTTCTCCAGCTGCCATTGTGAAAAATTAATTCACCGGCATGCTTTCACAGTGTACATAGTGACACAATGGAGGGGACCGCACCGCACCCCCCCCCCCCCCCCCCCCCCCCCCCCCCCACCCAACACACACACACATATCCCGCCATCCCAACCACCAACCCACCCAACACACACACACATATAAACCCGTGGCCCCCACGTAATCCATCACCCTCGCAGACACGCCGACCTCCTCGTCCCAGCGGACGACAGAACACACACCTCATCCTCTGCCCCGTCTCCTCTCTCCAGCAGGAGATGTCTATCTATCAGGCAATCACAGCCCCCTCCCCCGCCATTAGAGCACAGAAAGAGTCGGGGATACAGAGAGAGAGGGAGAGAGAGAGAGGGAAGGAAAGATAGCGTGAGTGAGTACGAGATGAATCCAGGTCTGTTCTTACCTGCTCGGCTGTTAGCATGCTTCACAGCACATAATGACTTTTTTTTTCCTCACCTCTCCTGCAGCTTAAGAAAAAGACAGTCGCGGAAAATAGTGGAAATATATATATTTTTTTGTATTAATGCACTTCTTCTCCCACCTCCCCTATCTCCCTTCACTCCTGCACCCGCCTGCGGATATGCCCACCTGGCTCTGTTAATTTCTATTGTCAGCAGGTCTGACGCGGAGCGGCCAATCAGGTGCGAGCGCGAGCCCCTGGGCCCGCAGTCTCTCTGCGGCTCCAATTTAAAGGTCAGCTGATAAGCAGCCAGATTCATGCATAATCTGGGCTGCTCTGCCGGCAGACAGAAAGACTGGTCCAAGAAAACACACACACACGCACGCACAAGATATACACACTTACCATTTCCCTTGGTCTATAAATGACCCTCTCTAACTTTACTTTGCAGACTGTGATGGAGGTGTTTTAGTTTTTTTTCCTTTTCTAAGCAGTGCATACTCGTGCCGTTATTGTTCCCTCAGGTTATAGAATGTACTTTTACTAATGGAGAGAAGCGTCTCAGTAAGAGCTTGGCTTTGTGTTTGCTGATTTGTTCATTAATTTGTACACAGTGTCTCGGGCAACGCAAAGCATTTAGGGGAATTACGGGATCCACTCTTTAAATGGCGCCGCTCCTTAACGCTGGCAGTATGCAAAATTAAATAGATTGTGGCGACTTTGCACGGTTTGCAGCTTTAACGCAACAGCAGTTCGATTGCTGTAGTGCATGGAGGCTGGCCAGCAGTGCGTACATGGTCTCGTTCACCCCCCTCCTCTTACCCTACACAATAATTGAATTGCTTTTCTGTTTTGTCGTATCAAATCCTCATTGCATTATTTTCGTTTCCCATAACCCTGACCCTTTTGACGCAGTAAAAGTAGACCTTTACACGTAAAAAGGTATAATGACATTTTCATTGATGTAAACAACAAAGATACTTTGTGAAAGGTACACTGGAATCTCAGGTGGTAAAACTGAGGGGCGCTGTCATTCTTTGACCGCCTGCGTTCCTGAAAGGACAAATTTGACTTTGGTATTTACCAGGTGTTATGATAATTTCTGTTTGAGAGATCAGAGGACTCCAGGTGGGCGGTGACAGTCGTTCTATAGCTTTCCGTCAGGAGGTTTGCAGGTGGATGATGCTTCAGATCAAATGGAATGAGGTAGAAAAATCCATTCCCTGTAATTCCACTCCCCCTGAGGTTCACAGCCAGGCTACTGACGAGTGCAGAAAAAGAGCTGGTTGACCACTTTTCAGTCCTAATGGTTAAATCAAGTCATCAGTGGGGCAGAGGTAAAGAGACAGAGACAGAGTGTGAGTGAGTCGAGGTTAGACTGTATTCTCAGTAGAAGAATTGTTTGTTATTGTTTTGCTCGCACCTTTTGCATTGTATCTGCAGTCGCAGTGCCTCACTCACCACTCAATACACATCACCAACTTAATCCCTTTTTAGTCAACCTCAAAGTTTTTTACTCATTTTTTTTAGCTGAATAACATTTTTTTGGTCTGACTCCTGTCAAACGAATGCATGAATAATTTAGTCGACAAGAAAGAGCAAGGATGTCTTAGTGTGAGGTTACTGGCGTTTTTGAGGGGTTTGCCTGGAGGTGTCTCCTGCAGGGCTTTGTCTTGGAGCATGTTCTCCCCATGTCTCTGGAGCTTTTCTTTGAGTATCCCGCCCACTCCCACAGTCAGACATGCATATCTGGGGTTATGATAGTTACTGAATGTGATTATGATAGTTATTCGTCTCTATAAATTAGCCCTGTCCATCGCCTCTCGCCCAAAGTCAGCTGGGATTGGCTCCAGCTCCCACCCGCAACCCTCAAAGTGGCAGATAATGGATGGATGGAAATGGACATTTCAGTCTAATCTTCTCTTGTCAAAAAACTTGCATGTTAACGTCGCCATAGTTGAATTGTTTAATGATGTCGATACCCTCTTATCCCTTGTCTTAGTCTGGGGAAAAAGTTTCCGTCCAGCATATTTCATCACTGTTTTCATTAAGGAAATGAACACCAACCAGAAGTCCTCCAGCTCAGCGGGGCCCCCACTTTCAATTCCTCTAATCCAAGTAGCTCTCAATTACCTAATTGGATGAGTTATGAGGGTCTTTTCCCCCTCTCTCCCTCTTCGCTCCCTCCCTCTTCAATGAGATTAACACACTGTAATTAATGAATTTGGGGCACTTTGAAACGATTTGCCGGATTGTCCAGGCTCTAGGGGCCCGACATGAGTAACACAGTTATCGAGTTGTCTAAATTAGACAATGGATTGAGATGAATAGTGTGGACCTTATCTGTGTTTACAAAAGACAGGTTGGATCAGGATGATGGGGCTTTGTTGTCATTCTCCTCAGGTTGTATGTTGGAGCCATTGAGCAACTATCTTTGTGATGTTTCTTTATGTTTCTTCCTGTGTGTGCGCCTTTGCGTGTGTCACGACTTCCTTGTTGCGAGCAGGGAGCTCCTCTCCAGGCATCATTGTGTTTGACACATCCGCCGGCAGCCAGCGACAGAACGCTGGTGCGTGTGCAGACATTCGTCCGGCCCGTTTTAGATCAGCATTCGCGCCCTGCGCCAGGTTGCCTGTCAGCTTTCATAAACGGCCGCACCTTCACAAACAGGACCGCCGCTCCAACGTGGAAAAAAAGATGGCTAAACAAATAACAGGAAGCAGTTCTCCAGCCTGTCTCGTTTATTGTCTCAGGCAAGGACACCCATAATAAATAAGAGAAATACAAAAAGATTTTTATTCACACAGTCAGGATACACTCCTACTTCCTCCTTCCTGTCACGTATGGGCAGACGTGTATTTTCATTTTGACGAAAATATAAATAATGTAGTAATCAAGAGAGACTGTGAGAGACATTCTCAGGACGCCTGATTTTATAGTTGTTGTTTGTGAATTAGTCATTTTTGGGTCTGTCTCCTGTTTGTCTGTGTCTTCAGAGAACCCCCACCCCCCCTCGTCCACCACCACTGCCCCTTCTCAGTGTGTTTCTCTGACAGAAGTAACTTTAGCTCCTCCACTCTCAGACAGACGCGCCGGCATGCGCCAGTCACAGTCCTCACCATCCCTAATGGACGTAACTGAAGCCGATTCTGACATCGTAATGTACACTATTCCTCAAGACCCCCAAATCAACCCCCCCCCCCCCACACACACACACACACCCCCCCCCCCCCCCCCACACACACACACACAAATGGCAATCGGCTTGTCCCGAGCTAACTCTTGTCCCACTTCTAGACAACAGTTTCAGCCGTCTCCCGTCTCTAATGTTTCCATCTGTCTCCGTGGCTCACGTTCCCCCGGCTGTCACAGAATATGAGACGAGAGCACTGCCAAACCAGAACGTAGCACAAAGTCTTACGTCCATTATTTGACATTTAGAAAGCGATTGTTGCTGTGAGTCAAAACGAATGAATAGTTTCTGTTTAACTAACATTCAGTAAGTCTACAGATAACTTTGCACACTTTGAATTTAATGGAAGATACTTTTTTTTCCTATAAATGAACCACAACCGGCAACAGGCACATGAAACACAGAGCTATAATTTGTTTTCATGGTTCATGTCATTTATTTATCCTGTTTTAAAATGTATTCATCCCTATCATGTCTGGCGTCCATTAACGACTGCAGGACCACTGTGAGAGATAAAAGCTAATCATACATTTATTGTCCAGATCCGCAAAATGCAATAGTGGTTTGTTTATTTTCTAACCAGAGACCAGAGAGAGCTTCAGAGCAAAAATTATATTTAAAAAAAAGGGTCATATTGACCCTGCACAATTACTAAAATACCTGTATTCAGCCACAGGAGCATTACAGATTTTATTTTCTTTTATATTCCTAGCTTATATATATATATATATATATATACAGAATCTGGCTCCTTTGTTTTGTTGTTCCGAATTAGCACATTACCTGAATGTGTGTGCGTGTGTGTGTGTTTCAGTGTGCGTTGTCTTTTAGTATGTGCATATACAGTACTTAGCAAATGAAAGCCAATCCTCTGAACCAGATGTTGCCTCATTATGCTCGACCACCCACTAGTTGGAGAAGGAGTGGGGTCGGGGAGAAGAAAGCGATGCATGTTTAATCAGACAGTCAGTCTGAGGTGCTCTGCAGCCAAACACGCAGAAAAACCCAGATAAACATTTTTATTTTTTCCCATCCCCGATTGTTTACAGTTGAGCAACACATCATATCTCCGAGCTAATTGCACAGGACATTTTTTAGTTCCCTATCATAAATAATGATAATATTGGGAAAGTGTGTTTACATTGTTAAAGATCTCATTTGTCATGTAGTGTTGCTTTTGTCTTTGGTATATTTGGTATATTTCTGTGAATAAACATGGCTCCTTACGCACTGGGGCTATAACACAGCTCTACACCCCCCACCCCCCACCCCACTCCTGCTTTTTAAGTAATTGTGTGTGGGTGGCAGCTCTAAGTGCTCTTCTCTATAAAAGCTACTGTATGTTTAACCATGCTGCTTTTTATCTGCAAAACAGTGATGCTGCTCTGAAGGCAAAAACATATAGATGATGGACATATAGATTTTAATGTAAAAAAAAGTGACATGTAAGCTGCGCATTGCAGCATTTGTAATACTGCATAATAAAACATGACAAATCCGTAAAAGATATGACAGAAAGCAACCTGATTCCACTATATTCAGTCCCCAAACCAGTCAAATCAAAACCCCCCACCCCCACTCCTGCTTTTTAAGTAATTGTGTGTGGGTGGCAGCTCTAAGTGCTCTTCTCTATAAAAGCTACTGTATGTTTAACCATGCCGCTTTTTATCTGCAAAACAGTGATGCTGCTCTGAAGGCAAAAACATATAGATGATGTACATATAGATTTTAATGTAAAAAAAAGTGACATGTAAGCTGCACATTGCAGCATTTGTAATACTGCATAATAAAACATGACAAATCCGTAAAAGATATGACAGAAAGCAACCTGATTCCACTATATTCAGTCCCCAAACCAGTCAAATCAAAACAACTGCACCGTATGAATGTGTTTGCATGCAAGCTGCCAGCTAACTGTGTGCTCAGAAACTAAAGGAGCCACTTGCAATTTTTATCAGCAAAAATGTGCTTCAAGCACTTATTACTGCTGCCACGTAACGAATGGTTAAAATTCATTTAATAAAGAGAAGATTAATATTTAAACAGGCTTCTGGCAACGCACACTATTATAATTTAGAACGCACATTGCACATTGTTTGCATAATTAATTCATTGCAGCTTCATCTGTAAATAATATTGTTAACACACAAGTCGCCCAGGCATAGAAGACCACTATTAGAAACTCTCTCTCTATCCCCCTCTCTCCCCTTCTCGCACTCTGTGTGTGTGTGTGTGTGTCTGTGTGTGTGTGTGTGTGTGTGTGTGTAGCAGGGTGCACAGTCACTGCTGTGCAAACACTGAGAAAATTCCCACAGTACTGTCTTATTTACTCTTAGGATCTGTTGTGTCATGCAGGCATACATGCAGGGGTACACACACACACACACACACACACACACACACACATATGTGCACACACACATATCATTCATGCCCTTCAAAGTCAATGGAGGGGATATAAACAACACTTCCACTTCACACCACCATGTGGAATGTAGAGTATGTCTGCTGGGACCTTCTTGAGATCATATGCTATAAGTTATTTCTTGCCATCCTGAAAACCTTCTCATGTTGCTGATGCCCTCAAAGCTTAGTACATGACATTGTATGGAACATGAGGGTCTCAGCTCGACTGTAATGACTACATTATATTCACACGTGTAAGAATTAGCGCAAAATAAAAATAATTTATTCAAAAGTATCTTCGTATAATCCTGAAAAGAGAATGCATCCATATCACACATCACTCCAGAAAACACATTGTATATAGTAAAAGGTAAAAAAAAGGATGTCAAGGGGTCAAGGGTGCTTAATGCCTCCTGTGGCGCTTTACTGTACATGCGTCCATTCTTTGTGTTTTTTTTTTGTGGTTGATAATGGTATGGGGCAGATTGTAAACACACCGCCTGCGACAGGGTCACAGAATTATCTCAGTCTGACCTCTAAATAAGGGCACATGATTTTGATTTTCCCTCCCCCATGCATGTTTTGTCAGTTTGTGTTCAGTGTAGCCCGTCTGCACAAAACCCCTCCATGTTCTCCATTTTGGACCACCCATCGGTCTGTTCCAGTGTGAGGCCCAGGAAGATGAATAATTCACCCAGCAGGCTGTGGCAATTCTTGTAACGTGCTGACCCCCCCCCCCCCCCCCCCCGCCCCCCCCTGCACACATGGGACACTTTACTTCCTCCCAAAGGAGAAGAATCATGGACACCCATAATCCGTCTCCTTCCCTCTCACCTCAGCTCCTCTCCTCCACCTCCTCCCATCAAATATTTAGTCAGCGCGAGTGGAGAGGTTGAGCATTCCTGACTTCCTGATCGGCTTTCACTCATTGTCTCACCTCATATCTCTCTCTCTCTCTCTCTCTCTCATATGCTACATGTCCTGCCGCTCCTCTCTATTTATGCACAGAGACAACAAGCGGGGACGGACTGAGGCGATGAGCGGCTAAAACATTTATGTGTCTATTTCCGCCCCCCCCGGAGTAGCCTTGTCAAACACGCCGAACTCTCTGCAACGTGCCAGAGCGATTCTGTCCCAGATAAAAGCTGTGTGGATCATAATGCTGAGATACCAGTGAGTGTCATCTTCTCCCCCTTTATTGTTTGTGGTAGTAAGGCTTCTGCTCACTGGCCTGCAGGAACCCTCAGGATGCAGACCAACATGTCTCTCTGAAGGAAACACAAAGGCTGAAATATGAGACACGCTCTCCTTTTGCGTTGTGTGTTTTTCTGTGTTGGAGTTTCTGTTGGCGGTCGATATGCTTGTCACTCAGGATGATGAGCGAGGTGACAGCAAGTGTGCGGATGTGTGTGTGTGTGTGTGTGTGTGTGTGGATGATGTCCCACTTCAATTGCCAGACATGTTCATATCACAGAGTCCCAGAATACCAGTGATTTCCTCAATCAGTTCTTTTCCTGAACGAGAATGGTTCCCATAGTAACAGACAGTATTCCGCCAAATCCACACTTTGTTTTTTATCTAACTGTTATGGTTGACAGTTGTTCATGTGATCATCCCCATGTCATATTTGATGAGGTGTGTTTGTGTCGTGGTACACGCAGCTGTGTATGTGTGTCGGCCTCTGCTGGGTCACAGTGTCACCGTTTGTCATCACAGCGTTTCCTCCCCCTGAGTCCTGCTATTCTGGGCAGAGAAAGGTCATCTTCTCCTCCAGCACCTTAAGGATGCTAAGATCACAACCACATGGTCTGTGGTTTCTGCTCTCAAGGTTCCCTGTTGCTCATTTATTCACTGTTATGTAACGTTTGAATGTTGCGTTTAGAGCAGATGAAGACGTCAGGTCCCGGCATTTGCGATCGCCTACAGCCAAAGCTGGACGGCTTAAGAATGGTTCTCATATAAATATTTATAGACCACATGGAGATTTGTACTGTTTCGGTTGAGTTTGTGCAGAGCGGTGTTATTGGATGGCAAATGGTTGTGTGCACTCAGGCCATACTGGAGAAGATGCTGGAGTGTAATTTAAGCTGGATGTAAAACTCTGGTGTTTGTTGTGTGCTCTGTAGGCATGCGACAGTCAAAACAGGGTCATATTCTCCTTTCCCCCTGACATACGGGGACAAGCTGGTGGGCGGCTCACGGAAAATATGACCCGTGCAGCACAACGCCCCGGCCCCCTCAGCCGCCACATGTGACGAGATGGAGCTAACAGCTGCTTTGGAGCAAATGGGAAAACAGCTCCGAGGCTTTCGCAGCCTCCACCTTGAGGAGTGAATTAGACAGGAAAACATACGTTGCGTATCAACTCTCTTGGCTCCAAGAATGATCCCTTCAACATGAGCATTGTAGTTTAGCTGCTGAAAAATGTCACAACACACTGATTGGAGCATTTCAAAGTGTGTGTGTGTGTGTGTGTGTGTGTGTGTGTGTGTGTGTGTGTGTGTCACCTTTACTCGAGGCCCTCCTGGTATCCTCAAACCAGCCCCTCATCAATAAGCCGATGCAGACACACTGATTAAGCCAGAGATGTTTCTGAAGTCCTCAGCAACAGGACAGCTCTGAATCACTGTCAGGGCACAGTGTAAATAAGTCATGTAGCAACGGCTGTGGATGATTTCGATTGACTTGCCTGCAAGCAAAGTATATGCCGGTATATGTGCGATTTTCCTGCGTGTGTGTGTGTGTGTGTGTGTGTAAACAGATCTTTGGATTCCCATATAGCCGTGTGTGTGTTTATGCTCCCCACATCAGCAGTCACCGCAGGGTGGGCTTTTATTAAAGAGTTGTAATGAGTGAGAGCCATCATGAGCCAGCTCGCCTATTGATTACCTATAAAGAGCACTCAGTGGAGACATGCTGTGATCCATAGATAATGCCTTGCACAGGCAGGCCTCAACTTAGCCAGGTTCTGTTGAGGTGCTGTGGCGACTGGCTGGTTTCCCGACTGGAGAATCGACCCAACCAATCAGAGTCTTTGTGGATTGTCACATCAGTGTGACTCACAGGAATGTGTTGGCAACACACAGTGACACATTAATTGAGAATAGAATGTAATTTAATGAATGATACTGTCAGAAACCATAACAGGGTTTTTCTTGCTGGGTTTATTATTATATCTGAACCAGAAACTGACTGTTGACTATCGACTGTTGCTTCTTCTCCAGACTAATATATTAAAACCAGAACTAACACAATGGACTGTTGGCTGAAATGATATTGTACTGTATTACCCTTTAGCCTTGAAGCTCATGGTCTTTGAATAAGTCTACTATACATCATGCAAAGCAAGAGTTGTGTTGCTTGTGGCGTTGTCATATCAGATTGTGAAGAAGATCATGCTGGGAAGTGTAGCAGCAGCACTGGGAACAGATGTAACACACACACACACTATGTGTAAGTACATGCAGATGTGCAGGACCCCCTGAGACTGGAGAGCGAGTGGCGTGATTGCAGACTCACCCCATCACTGGTGAACCACGCAGGTTGACGCACAAGCCAACGCCCACTCCCCCTAAACAAAAACACACATTATCGCCTCATCTCACACACACACACACACACACACCTCAGCCAGTTCATTTCAATGCAAATAAGTGTTCACCCCTTTTCGGAGTGGAAAGCTTGGCTGACTGCATTTTCTCTTCTCTCTGGCATGTGGAGGATGTGCATTGTATGGCGAGCTCTCAGGTGGAGCCGAGTGACCATGAACCCATACAATACACTGCTTGTTTGAACTGATGTGTCGAGTTCTATGTTAAGTAACAGAAGGTTTGTATCTTGACTCCTCATTTGCACTGGTCTGGAGGAAGATGCATTCAAGATCGTATTGAATGGTACGTAGAGACATTGTTTTATATATATATATATATATATATATGTACATATATACATATGTATACATATATATACACATATATATACATATACACGCACAACACGGCTAAATAAGTTAGCTGTCAACGTCTAATGACACAACAATATACTAAATTCAACCTTTAACGGAGTAATTTTCTGCATCACACAGTTGCTGTATTGTTATGATGCTGCTATATGCTGTGGAGGCCATATTCTTCCACCCTCCCATCGGGCCTTCGTCCTCCAAAACAAAAATAAAAAAATGGAGCCTCTTCACTTCATTGGATAGATTACAGCCAATTAAATGTGCCTGTTATCACCCATTAATTACCGCCACCACTTCTCCTAGAAATAGGCCTGACCAAGCCGCGGCTGTGGACATGAAATTGACCCAAATACATGGAGATGAGTTTCCATTTTTCACATCTGTAATCAGCTCTCATCAGCACAGGCTCGTCACTCCTTCACGTCGATTCCCAGTGAGATGCGTACCGCCGGGTTAGCATGCGCGTGTTTGTGCACGCGTGTCTGCGAATGTATACGCTGACGTATGTCTCTGCACACACCTGTGCGCGGGTGTGTACGTGTGTACTAACCTGCATCTATGAGTACGTTTCCTTTTTTTTTTTTTTTTACGTGTCCTGCAGCACGTGCATGTGCGTTGTGCATGTGCTGGGTTATGAGAGGTCAGAGCTTGATGGAGCTGGCTCCCTGAGAGACAGGCAGCATCCCAGAAGGATTGACACTGTGTGCCACCTCTCTCTGTCAGCCTGATTAGTCACCTCTTTGATGTGGAAGCCTATATTAAGGCTCTTCTGCGCTATATAACCCGACACCTGCCAGCTGAATGGAGCTGATTGAGACAAATAAAGAATAAAGAGTTGTTTGAGTAACCTAATCCTGCAACACCTTCTGCGTGCATGTGTGTGCGCGCGTGTGCACGGGCGCACACGTACGTGCCTAAGCAATCAAACTCCATTCCAGTACCGTTAGTTCCACAGTCGTAGGACACGGTTTGCGAGATCAAAGCATTTAACACTCCCAAGGCCTTTACACACAAACACGCACACACGCGCACACACACACACATATATATATACGGCCCAAGAACTGCACATACTAGTTCATCGAGCCTTTACCCCTCTCGTCTCCGGGGATTTTACAACACTGAAGTCACTCAGACGTTCCACCTGGAATGGAGCGCCACCAGGTGCTTAGATAAGCTGAACCAGGTTGAAGCCCCTCAGCTGTCGTCTCCACAAGCTGCTGCTGCAGCAGCAGCACAGTGGTATCAGCTCGACCACAGCCGCCACGCTCTCTCCCTATCGCTGCTTCCACCACCCCATCACCCCCCACACCCCCCACACCCCCTCAGGTGCTCTTTGACAGAAATAATTGAGGCAGGGAGGTGGTGGGAGGTTAATGAAGCACTCCCAACACACGGGTGACCTTTCCCCAGCCCCTGTGCAAATCATCGCAGCACAGTTTTTTTTGGACATTTTTAAATGAAAGCCTTTAAATAATTTATCTAACTATGGTTCCCGGAAGGCCCTTCATTAGAGATTGGCTGTGACATTCTCCCTCCCTCTCCTACTCACCGCCTCACAGTCAGTCCAGGAACATCACTGCCCATTTCTTTCGCCTTTGTCTTTCTTCCACTGTCATCTTGGTCTGTGGCCTAGTGTCGCCCCCCCCCCCCCCCCCCCCCCCCCCCCCCCCCCCCCCCCCCCCCCCCTTCTTCCCACTCTCTCTGACATAAGTTAATTCTGGGATCTCTGCTGCGGCGCGCACATGGCTGTGTAATGACTGGCGGGCGTCCGGCCCTGAGATGTGATTTGGCCTGGATCAAATGGAAACGGAGCTTATTTCATCTTTAACCGTGTTGCTGGCGAAGTGACAGAGTCGGAGGAAACAAAGGCAGACGTGGAAGCTGATTAATCACCTGCTCAGGTGCTGAACTGTACGCTCGAAATGAGCAAATCACATCCACGCCCGTGTTATTACTTCTGTGTTATTCGAGTCCTAATCAAAATGAAAAATGCAACCTTATTATGTTGTGAGATTGAGAAGTCGTCTTTTCCAAAAAGGGGCCTAAGGAGAGACGGGCAGACTCAACCCTTCCTCCTTCACACTGTATTTCCACAAAGGAAATGGGATCCTCGTCGATATCGACTGATTCACGCCCGCTAGATTGTGGTGAAGACTGATCTGTATTGAGGATGAAAAACAGGAGACGGCACAGGTTCGCAATAATAGCATTGCTATTATCTTAATAATCTCCGACAGGGGAGGGGGGGGAAAACGCGAACGTGAGCTCGTGCCGACGCACTCCAAATCACAACGCAGCACAACAAAGTCACCTCCCGTCGCTCTGGTGCATAGGTGTGAAAGGCAAAAACAAAGCGGATCAGATACGCGGAGGAAAAGGGGGCGCTGTCATTTCCCGAGGAATGCAATTCGTCTCGCCCATTGTGCTCGCGAAGCAGTGAAAAATTAGACATGACAGCCGTTCGAGTCGCTCATTATTGATATTAGTGGAAACCGTATCAGCTAAAATGTGCACGGCCTTGCAGAAACCCATCCGTCCTGAGGGCAGGAGCAGTAAAACATCAGGATCTGTGTGGGTCAGATTCTCATGTGTGAGTTGAATGGTCTTTATAGCTGTACCAAGAACAAAACCAAATTCTTATATTCATACTTATATATATATATATATATATATGTCTGTTACAAGCAACATGCTGAAGTGGCTCATAGTGAAAGGCCACACATTGGTCAGTGGGTCAGATAAATTATTAGTTGCTGCCGTGTCCTGCTTTCTACAATGGATGATACAGTTGATGTGATATGATGTATGTTATTGTGTCGGACATGACAGGAAGTGATGATTACACGAAGGAGCCGATCCATAGATGGGGAAGCACACGTGATCATTGATTTGCTCTTTTGCTCACGGCCCGATATGACATCTACATCTACATCTACATCATACAAGAATAAATCACACTTTTCTTTCTTTTCGTAATTCAGTTTAAAGTAGGTTAGTTTAACCTACTTTCAGTTTTCTATCATCCAAACTCATCACTATAGGGTGATGGATTATATTCACCCTGCTGACACCAACTGACACCTGTTTTCATGATATATTTTCTCTGTGTGTGTGTGTGTGTGTGTGTGTGTGTGTGTGTGTGTGTGTGTGTGTGTGTGTGTGTTGTGGCAACTTCTGTTATTATCTATTTATCAAAACTAATTGTGATAAACTAAACTAATGATGCATTCTGTTCATGCCTTATATTCATGCCATATATATATATATATATATATATGGTGACAGTGATTGAATATGCAGATATGCAGTGTTTATTAAAGAACGGCATGGGGCTTCGAATCAGCCTCGTAAATCTGGCGGCAGGAGACCATTTCAAAATAAAGCGTTCAATTTGCTAACGCTGTTGGCAGCAAAGCTCAAGTATCAGAACACAACAAGGTTTGATATCTGCTTCTGCTTTGTTGCCACGTTATCTTCCAGTTACACTGGAACGTCGGTTTGGAATTCTGGAATTCTCGCTTCATGACCGTTATACCATGTGGCACTGGCACCAGGAATCCTTTATTCACTTCATTAGTCAGTCGTTTGTTTTTTTTTTCTTTTTGTTTCACTCCTTTAATAAATCTGTTTCTCTGCCAGTTCTCAGTTCATTCTCAGTGCCCCCCCCCCACACCTCCCCCTTCCACCAATGTTCTTTCACGCCTTCTTTTTTTCTGTCTGTTGCTGTTTCGCTATATCAGAAGTTCTTTATTACCTGGAAACAAGGGCAGATTTATGCCTTTGTCCGGGATGGAGGCAGGTGTGGTTTACTGTGTGCGTAGTGAGGGATGAGTTGTGTGCAACATTAATTTTCAGAGGAGAGGAAGTGAGGACTGTCTCTCTCTCTCTCTCTCTCTCTCTCTCTCTCTCTCTCTCTCTGTCTCTGTCTCTCTCTCCTGGTGCTGTATGTGCAGATGCATGCAGAGATAATAGGGACGGGCTGCTTCATTAACTCTCAGGGTCTATGACCAGTGTCTGTCTGTGTCGCTCACCTTGGAGAGACGACTGGCCCCACTCTTCTCCTCCTCTCTATTGGATGGCAGCCCCGTCTGATCCTCTCAGCTCTCCTCTGTCTGCCCGCTAAGGCTGGGATTTGTATTAATACCAGGGAGGGAGGGGGAAAAAAAATCACGAGATACGCTTTGAACCGATGTTTTTTTTTTCTTCTTTTTGTTCCACTCCTTTAATAAATCTGTTTCTCTGCCAGTTCTCAGTTCATTCTCAGTGCCCCCCCCCACCTCCCCCTTCCACCAATGTTCTTTCACGCCTTCTTTTTTTCTGTCTGTTGCTGTTTCGCTATATCAGAAGTTCTTTATTACCTGGAAACAAGGGCAGATTTATGCCTTTGTCCGGGATGGAGGCAGGTGTGGTTTACTGTGTGCGTAGTGAGGGATGAGTTGTGTGCAACATTAATTTTCAGAGGAGAGGAAGTGAGGACTGTCTCTCTCTCTCTCTCTCTCTCTCTCTCTCTCTCTCTCTCTCTGTCTCTGTCTCTCTCTCCTGGTGCTGTATGTGCAGATGCATGCAGAGATAATAGGGACGGGCTGCTTCATTAACTCTCAGGGTCTATGACCAGTGTCTGTCTGTGTCGCTCACCTTGGAGAGACGACTGGCCCCACTCTTCTCCTCCTCTCTATTGGATGGCAGCCCCGTCTGATCCTCTCAGCTCTCCTCTGTCTGCCCGCTAAGGCTGGGATTTGTATTAATACCAGGGAGGGAGGGGGAAAAAAAATCACGAGATACGCTTTGAACCGATGTGTAAATTTCACTGGTATAAAGGGGAAATTATCCACCACGACTCCCCACAGATGAAATAACCTGCTGATTTATCCATGTTGTAACTTTGAACTTGAACGTTTCCATGCCGACGTGAATGCAATGAGCTTTAAACTGAAACCGCGAGTATCGACTGACATTCTTAGCTGACACTGACAACGCCACACGCAAAAAAACTCTTGTTTTGCATGACGTATAGTTGACTCATTCAATGCTGACATTGTTTTAAGCTAAGTTCATGTGTTTTTTTCCCTTTGGCTGCACGACGAGGTTATGCTATAGCTGCTATCAGGGTGGAATGCTGCCTTACACTTCCTGCTTCCAAGTTCCCTCCTCTGTTTTCTGCATATGGCTGCAACTTTCCCAGAACTAATTGCGTATATTGAATGGAGATAGTTGCTTGTCTTGCTGCCTCAACCCATTGCAGCATGCTGACGGCCAGCAAACGGAGCAGTGGGGGTGAGGGGGGGTCTTTGTCTTTGTCTTTGTCTCTGTCTCTGTCTCTGTCTCTGTCTTTGTCTTTGTCTTTGTCTTTGTCTTTGTCTTTGTCTCTGTCTCTGTCTTTGTCTTTGTCTTTGTCTTTGTCTTTGTCTTTGCGTACCATCAGGACTTGACTACCAGGCTTTCCTGTACTCCTGGTTCCTGGTCACCGTTCAGGTACCAGATATCAGATACCTCCTATCCCCCTTCCAGCAAGTCATTCATTACATATTCTGGCTCTTGCCTTTCTTTGTGTGTTTGTGTGTTGCTGTTCCCACTCACATTCATAATTTGCGTGTTTTTTTTTGTTTTTAAATGACCGATATAAAGTGGGCTAATCCTTTTTATGGGAGAAGAGGCTGAGGCTGAATTTGTCAGCGAGCGTTTCTTTAATGAATCGCGCTCGCGTCATCGGTATGCACACTGTGTTGTTATGTAACACGTGCGCGGGTGCGTGTGTTTTGTGTGCGAGGGAGCAGGGCTAATTTCCACCCTGCTTGGGTCCTGGAGGATTGAAGCTGCTTTTGACCTGATAAGCTCATTAGAATTCCGCACTAATTACAACAGGCCCTGTTTGGCTGTCACCAGATGAAAACAACAGGTCCCAACCGCATCAGGCCTCTACCTGAGGAGAGTAGAGTGAGAGAAGAGAGGGACGGGGGCGGAGATGCTCGTGAGGAGGAGAGTGAATGAAACAGCCGGAGGCAAGAAGAACAAGTCAGTGGAATGAGGAGAGTGAAAAAGAAGCCGGGATGAAACGTCCTTTGAAGGAACGCTGATTAAGGAAAGTTATTGTTGTTGGTTCAGCGAGAAGAGGAAGTCACAAACTGAAAATCCAACCACTCCGATGCAGAGGAATGGCGACAGTGACACAGGAGAGGAAGACAAAGGCGGGAGGGAGGGAGCGAGAAGGAGACGTTGTAAATTAGCCGGGCCGCCGCAGAGCGCTTTCTCTGACTTGTCGAGGCTAAACTGAGGGCAGCAGGGAGTGGGGCCCGATATGTCAGAATCTCCCTGGCAACCAATCCTTCAGCAGCCCGCCCACCCACACACACACACACACACACACACACACACACACACACACACACACAC
>JAFBJQ010000285.1:511976-629279 GCA_016785345.1 Trinectes maculatus
ACACACACACACACACACACACACACACACACACACACACACACACACACACAGTCTTGCAGGCTCCTCAGATGCAGCACCCTGTTGAGGTCGGCCTGGCATGTTGTTTACATCCAGGCCAAGATGAAATGTACGGCAAATTTACAAACAGGGTCCCGACTTGCTCTTTATTTCTTTCACTTTCTTCTTACTCTCTCCTTCTTTCTTCCCCCTCTTTCATCCCGTCTCTCTTCGCACCCCCCTCGCCCCCTCCCCTCTCTGTCTGTCTGGCTCTGCCTCTATGTGTCTTCTCTTTGTGTTTTTCTCCTGTAACTGCAGCCGCATTGCCCACAGTCACAAAACATCACTTGTTTCCTTTCAGTGCATGTGTGTGTGTGTGTGTGCGTGCGTGTGTGTGTGTGTGTGTGAGTGGGCTGTGCTGTCTGGGGGGTAAAAGCACTCGCCAGGGACCCGTCTGCCTCGACCTCCATTATTCCCTTCTATCTGTTATTTCCTCTCATGCTGCTGCGGCATGTGAAGACGTGTGTGCGGGGGTGGGGTGGGGGGGTGGCGGGGGGGGGGGGGTTTTTATATTTGTTGGGGGGGGGGGGGGGGGGGGGGTTATGAGAATATGTCAACTTGTTCTCCGTGTCAATATGAAGCATCCCTTAAATCCCCCACTCACTTAGTCGTCTTCGCCGCCATAGTCTGACGCCACCAGAGCCAGGGGCCTCACTCATTAACTGGGACGTTTAAGGAGACAGGGAGTCGCACACTGTAAAACATGCACTATATTCTTTATGTATATGTGTGTATGTGCATGTGCTGTTTTCTTTTTCTGTGACACCTGTGTCTTTGTAATTGTATAGCTCACTCCAGGGCAGTGTGTGTGTGTGTGTGTGTGTGTGTGTGTGTGTGCGTGTGTGCGTGTGTGTGTGTGTGTGTGTGTGTGTGTGTGTGTGTGTGTGTGTGTGTGTGTGCGTTGTCCCTAGGCAGCAGCTGGTGGGTGGGCTGAGCAGAGCGGGGATAAATGTGTTAGCCCCTGGCACACATCTCCACCTTGGGACCAGCAGTTGCTGGCGCCAGCCGTCTTTGGCACCGGTGCATCCGCGGGTCCTCCAAAGGTTGAGTCCCGTAGGAGATGTTGCAGATGTGTGTCTGTGTGTGTGTGTGTGTGTGTGTGACAAGTCTCTGTGTGTATC
The DNA here is from genome assembly GCA_016785345.1 of Trinectes maculatus. Taxonomy (NCBI): domain Eukaryota; kingdom Metazoa; phylum Chordata; class Actinopteri; order Pleuronectiformes; family Achiridae; genus Trinectes; species Trinectes maculatus. The sequence continues at coordinate 513,158 of JAFBJQ010000285.1, forward strand.
CGTGCTCTAATGAAATTGTCCGACTGTGTATGTGTCAGTGCCTGCATTGAATGTGTGATGAGGTGTGTGTGCGTCGTGTGTCCTTGGAAGCTGGGGCCACAGTCCTGGCAGAAGAGGACGGGGGACAGTTGTCTCTAATGGGATGACACTTAATTGGACCCCTGTCAGCGTTTGGCTGCCTTTCCCCCATCTCTCTCTCCTCTCGCCCTCTGCTGTAGTATCCTCATCACTCCGCTCGTCTCTCTGACTGTCTGTTTGTCCATCTCCTTCTTTAGTTGTGTATTACTATATTCCCTCTCTCTGTCGCTCTCTCTCCCTGTCTCTCTCTCTGTCTCTCTCTCTGTCCATCCCTAACACTCATCCCTCCCCCTTAATTTGAGAAACAGCAGAGGGATCGATTGGTGGTCACAGCATCTCATCCTCCCGCCTTCCTTGAATTTATTATGCTCTCAAACACACACACACTGATGGTCCCCTAGAGAACTGTGTTGTGCAGCTACCAACAAACACACCACACATGTATGACACGCACATCAGATGTTGATACATTATCACGTCACAGTGCAGGAACACACAAGCCAGGACGCACACACACACACACACACACACACCAACGTGCACCGTGTCACCTCATGCATTATGGATATGCACAGACTCACACGAGATGTAGTCGCGCACACTCATTAATTTAAGCAAACACAGACACTCTCTGACACGGGAATCGGAATGAGCGGGGGGGGGGGGGTACCCTGGTCTGACTCGGGGGGGGGGGGGGGGGGGGTACCCTGGTCTGACTCAGCATTTCGCACGCGCCGGTCTTATCTCAGCTTTATCTAAATCAGCATGGAGCTATAGGAGCTTTGTAATAAAGTACAGTAACTACACAGAGCTGCTGGAGGAGAACTGTTCCTCCTTATGGCTATGGACATACAGTACGCTGCACGATTCAAAGGATATATATATTATATATATATATATATGACACAAATAGTTTTTCCTTTGATAGTGCCATATCAAAACCTTTAAAAACAGCTGTATTCATATGCACAGCAGTCTGTCTGTCTGTGTGTAGCTCACTTTGTTATTGTACACTTTGCTTTGGGCAGTGAGCAGAGGAATGTGTTCAACGCATTCAAGAATACGTTTTTCATTTGTGTCATTTTCACTTACCCCCCCTCAAATCTGCAGGGAGTTGTCATCTTCTCCCCCCTCCTGTTTATGACCCCGCTTTAAATCAGACCACAACTTTCATTTCACGCAGCACCACATATCACACAACCCGGCTTTGGTAGAGCTGAGTTGTCCTTGTTCTAAAAAGGTTGGATGGTGCAAGCTGTTCTAATGGGCCGTAAGTTAGGATATGCGGAGAGCGGTGGTTTGTTTGCTTGATACATGACACTTAGTAAATTTCTTTTCAGAGGTTTGGATGATGATACAAGCTGCAGCCAGACAGATTCAGTTAAACGGACTTTAATCTCCTCAGGGAACGTCGGCGTCGATGCAAGATGGAGATCATTCTTTGTCATTTCTTTTGCCACAGTGTCGTCTCGGTATTTGGGTCCATCTGTGATGGAAGGCAAAGCCAAGTCATGTTCAGGAGTCCGGTGCCATCTTCTCCCTGGGCGACAAATCAAGTCTCTTCATGATAAACTCGAAGCCAAATCATTTCCCTTCATTTAACACCCAAACGTCTTGAGTTAACTTCAGGTTTGAATCCTGATTGCTACCTTTCGTTAAATGAACTCATCCACGAATGTCAGCTCTCAGATGTTTGGTTTGTGATCAAGGAAATGTGGTGATTTGAATATTATCAGGAAATGTGCTGCCTGTGATGTGTTTGAGCTCTGCAGCTTGACGCATGCAAGATGTAACATGCTCCAGGGTCTCACCTTAATGGAAGCAGACAAGCTGGAGGGACCTCTGGGCACATGTGTAGTACCCCTGCTATTCGGGTTACGCTGTGTTTTTTTTTGTTGTTGTTGTTGAATTATCATAAACATTCAAATCTCATTCTTGCACACGTCTTATCGTAAAAGCGCAACCAACATAGAACATCATTAAAGGGGAGAATAGAAAAGCAACATAAAAGAGGTGAACTAAAATAATGAAGAGTTTGAAGTCATGCATGAACGAGCATGTCAAAAGGGATTGTAAAAGATTATGTATGTTTTGCCAAAGTGCGACTCCCAGCAAGAGCCAGCAACCTTTCGCGTTCGAGGCCCTCAGCTGGCTCTGACTCGCGATAAATAAATCTGCATCTGACATTTGATTTCTTATCTCTGTCTTTAAGCCCTCTGATGTCAGTTCTCAAAAAGCGAGGACGAGGCTTTGTATATTCAAAGCTGCCTTTCAGAGGTAGCATGAGAAGAAGTGACGTCTTTTTTTCCCCCCCTTTTCTTTTTTTCTTAACGGCAAGACACACATGTCGGCCCGTCGACACACACCCTGCACAACACCAGCCCATATCATGCGGCGGCTGAGGATGGCAGACTTTCAGTTTCAGGAGACTGTTATTGAAACCCCCATTACAGTGCAGGAGGTTTCAACCTCAATTATATGGAGAATATATAGTAGTCAGGCCACTAATGAAAATGAAGGAGAGTGTCTACTCCAGCAAACAGCTTTCAGTGAGAGATGGGGAAGTAATCTATTCTCTTTACGAGGAGCAGTACTTTTTCACCCCTGACTGCCACAGCTTTAATGAAGAGCTTACATACCTGAGGGGAATGATTTGGGAGCAAACAATTGGGCAACATATTGGATGTGGCTCTGAAATGGAAGTCAGGAATGCTGGTCTTTACATTATCCTGTATGTGTGTCAATATGTATGTGTGTGTGTCAGTGTGTGCGCGCGTGTCATCTACTATTTCATATTCTATCTATGTATCTGTCTGTCTGTCTGTCTACCTACTTACTACCTACCTATCTATGTAAATACATGCGATTTACTAAAAGGCATTAATTTATCTAATTGCATCTGAGAAATTGGTGGGCTACGTATTGAAATGGTTCCTTATGATCAAAATTTTGCCAAAAAAAAGACTCAGCATGATTAACTACTGTCGTATGAGGTAAATGATGATGTACGAAGGGACGTGGAAATTTGCAAAGGAACCCATTTGAATGAAAATACATAATCATCTCTGTGGGTGAAAGACATTCTCGGCACGCTGGCGGCTTTATTTATTTCATTTTCTGATTTTTTTATTGTTTACCACCATTTGGAAGGTGAAACAGACCCTAATCTTGGACACTAAGTAAGAGTTCCTGCAGACAATGTGCAATCAGTGTTGTTTACACTACAGCTACCCTGCAATCGAATCCAATCAAGCGAGCCATACCCGCTAGCCTGTGTTACCTGTGGTCAAAGAGCAGCTTGTTTTGTACATCGTTTGTTATAAATATTGGTCTGGGTACCATTACGTGGCGCACAGAAAAACTCTGTCGGCCATTATGTCTGCTATTAAACAAACTTCAAGCAGTGCTCTGAATAAAGGCACAAAACTCCAGTGGCTCAGGTCTGAGCTGGAAAAGATCATGTCCAGGTTAATACGCCAAGCCAGAGGGAGATAAAGACAAAGGCAGAGACAGGGAGAAGAGAGAGCGGTAGAAATACGATTTCTGCCTCAGACGCAGCGGAGTGATGTGAGACTGACCTCTGGAAGGAAAGCAGCAGCAGGGGTCACTGAGGTCGATCCAATTCTGGGCAGTCAGTGCCAACTCTCTGATTAGGAGGTGATGAAGAGGGCAGGCTGACCGTCAGCTCCGCAGGCAGATTCACTCTAGAGCGCGTGAAGGGTGCAGAGGAGACGAGAGACGGGGGAGCTTCAAGCAAAAATAACCAGAGAGCTCGCGAGCGAACTGCGCTTCGATTGCTGGTATTTCCTGGTCACACTTCTTGCACACATCTTTTCTGTTTCTGAGACTTCAGCATCATGAAAGTGGCACAGCTGGTTGTTTGAGGAGAAGGGTATGAGTTTCCCTAATGCAGTCTACACTGATATAATTCATGCAGTACTGAAAATGACATGATGACTCATGGTAAAGATGCATGTCAGGTAATCACAGCGTCCAAGTGAATTAGCTAGAGCGCACTGACATATGTTCCAGTTTTCATCTATTACTATAAAAACAAACATCTTGATTGACAGCTGAGACTGACTCGTGATTGGTAGAACAGATGTATTGGTGGAGGTTGGACTAGATACAACCACTTTACCTCAAGATCACTACTGGGCAGACTCTTGGTCCATATTACATGGAGTGCAAGATGAGATCATCCATATCCAGAATGTTTTAGCCTTGTTTTTGCATAGTGGGAGGAGGTGGTGCATCATCCACTTTTATTTCAAGTCCATGGTCCGTACTGGATTTATATTTAAATGGACTGAAATGGATTGTCACCATAAAACCAGAAGAGAGGCGCGATAAAGGGCACGGAGAAAAACGCGTGTGTGTGTGAGTGGGAGAAGCGGTGGGGAGTAGAAGGCATGGAGTTGGTGTGGCGTTCCCCTGCTGGGCTAAAAGTTGGGCGACTGCTCAGCTCTAATTAGGCCAGTCTCAGCATCCTTTCTCACTTTCCCACTCGTCTATTCCAACCTTCCCATGCTCAGCCAGACACACACACACACACGCACACACACACACACACACACACACTTGACTGTGTTTTATATCAGCCTGGAGATCTGTCCTTTCTTGTTGCAAAGGCAGGAGACATACATGACACCAGGCTGACACGCAGGCCGGCAGAGTGACAGCTGTAGAGCGCGTGAAGGGTGCTCTACAGCTGGTGGTGGGGGGATGCGGAGAGATGGGGGGGGGGGTTAATCCACATGCCGGAGCGTTTTCTCTGTGGATCCGTGCGTGTTTGAACTTTTCAAGGGGAGGACGGCGAGGAGCAATTGGCCACTCGGTAAATGTCAGTGGATCCGAACACCCCGAGCCGAGACGGCCGCGCGCCGTCGCCTGTCACTCACGCTCCTCCTGTCTTTATCCATCCTTTTCTTTTTTTCCCCCCGTCTCTGTCTGGATGCTGTTTCTTTTTCTCTCCTCCTGCCTCATCCTCCCTCTCCGACCCGCTCCCACACTTTTATTATTGTCTTTTACCTCTGCCTCGCCACCGCCCGGAGCCAAACAGCACATCCTGTAATAGACAAAGCTGTGTTTTTTTGTGTGTGTGTGTTTTGTTTTGTTTTGTTTCTGTGTTTTCTCTCCTTTTATAAGGTTTCCCTCTCCTTCCCTCACTCTCAGTAGCCACCTCTCCGTCTCACATCACGCACTTTTATAGACTCTGTAGGATTTTGGCTACTCGGCTTTATTTCCTCCTAATTTATTCGACTACCTTTGTTTTACTCTGCTGGTAATTAGATTTTTTTTCCTCCTGTAGCAGGGATTGTTGTTTTATTACATTCCTCTAAACCATCTCCAATTTCCCAGGGAATTGCCAAGGGAGGCTTCTCTCATTTAATTTCTACAGAAATTAATTTGTCATTGTGAGAAATAGGATACTTGCTAATCTGGTTAGTCCGAGGTTTGCCCCCCCCCAACACCCCTCCCTCCCCCACACACAATGCCGACTTCGACTTCAGTCATATGCGAGATGGAAAATGGAATAGTGTAATGGAGTAAGGTTTCATAGACTAATTAAAGGACTATGCCGAGCTGTTTGTGTGACAAAAGAAACACATGGGAAGTGAGGGAAGGAGATGGCGAGGAGGAGGAGGAGGATTGAAATCAAAAAGCGGGATCATAAAATGGCTGCCTTTATTGAGCGGGGCACAGTGGGCCTGTGGATGCCTCAGGGCCTTTTTTTTTTTCGTCGATCTATACTGTACTGCATCTCTCTGTGCCTTGTTCTCACTTCAGCTCAACACACTGAAGCTGTGTTGTCCTGGTGTTTTGACTAAAAAAAAGATTTACCAAAAAAAAAACCATTTGAGAATAAATCCAATAAACACACACATTTTTGTGTATTTTTGTATCTCCTGACATCAGTGCTCGACTTTGGTAACGGAATGGGAGCGAATCTCTGCAGCCATGGATTAAACAACATCCACCTGTTAGGCTTATTAATCAACACGTTATATTTCGCTTGTTTAATCAATACGGACATAAAAGCAATTGTGTTGGGTTTTTGTACAGTGCCTGCACAGAGTTAGTTGTAGAGGTTTGACTTTGATTGGCTGTCCGCACACTTCTCCAGGGGAAATGGAACGTAACAAGTGGTTATTAAAAAATGTATGAAGTCTGAATGAAGTGGGAAGTATTGATTCAAGAAATACGGCGGTGCATTTCCATATCCGAGAAAAGAAAGAAAGAAAGAAAGAAAGAAAGAAAGAAAGAAAGAAAGAAAGAAAGAAAGAAAGAAAGAAAGAAAGATTAAATAAAAAGTGGCGTCCCTCCTGGCCATCTCTTTGGACACACTGCATTTGTTGTGTGTTTGTCTGAGATATGAACTCGGATGTGCCCAGAAAGAAAAAAAAACGCCCACTCCACACATTCCTCTGCAGTTCGCCTTCTCCTCTTGGACGTTGAACAAATTGATTTGGGCGTCGATTATTCAAGGGCCATATCTCGAAACTTCTGACTGGCTTTCGTCCACCACCCACTCGGAACTTTTCACCACGTGTCCGCCTTACTGGCTCCGACTTGCTGCCTCACATCCAACTGCCACTCTGTGGGACAGAGCTGGAGCAGGCCCGTGGGCCATGTAGTCCAAGACTCTGTCTCAAGTCTGATTGCGCTGTAGCAAATCAGTGGTGTAACCTTTCCCCCCGCGGGGCAACACACAGTCTGAGAGTCAGCGATAGGGAGACACACATAAGTAAGAGAGGAGCTGTTTTTCTTTGAAACAGAGACAAACATTTGTTAATTTCCCAGATTGCAGTGGGTGTCATTCAAAGGACGTTTACGTATTCAGCGCGGCGCTATTTAACACAGTGGAGCCACATTCTTGCTGCGACATATCGCACATGTGTGTAACTTCACATCGATATGTTCGTATTTTTCCAGCCATTTAATGATATTGTACCGCTCCCGTATAGATTAAAGGGAATTGCTAAAGGGAACGACGCAAATGATCGCAGGAAACCTATGTATGCTAATAATGAGTATCCAAGAATGATCCGACCTCGCCCAATAAAGCATTCATCACGGGGACATGCACCGAGGCACGGCTGCCGGCGCACTCCCTCTTGTTATTAATATAAATGATCTACAGCAAAAACGGATAATCGACTCGACTTCGTCCCCCTCTCCTGAGCCAGGAAGTCAAATTCTTTTTCCCCCGAGGATTGGTACTTTGAAAATAAAGTGATAATCTTAATAAAGGACCAAAACCTACAAGGGATTGATTTACGCTGAGCTGTGATTTGTGTTTGGACGTCAATTCAAGGTAAAGATTCAAGAGGTACTGGCAGATCCAGATATAGAACAGCAGCTATTGATTATTACCAGGAACGGCAGTTAGCATGTGTAGCTGTGGTTCTGTTTCCAGTGTTTGACAGATCAAACGATAGCATTGTCATCATGATACAAAAATGTCTGTGCATGTGAGGAATGGATGTTTTTTTATTGGATTTCCTGTACAGAGTGCGAAACAGATTAACATCACCTTTTTTTAACACAGTAATAAATTGTTACGCATAGTAATTATTTGAACAACACTCGACTCAGTTGTTAAAGAAGCATTTAAGGGTGTAAATACCAAGTCACTTGTGCTCAGCATCTGTTTTTTTTTTTTTTTAAATTATTATTATAATCAGTTCTACAGCCGTGCTCTTTTCGTGACAGGTTATTTATTTGACAAACGACACAGACACAGTTTTTGCCACACAACCCATATTACCTTATTACCTTCCCACCCTAACGCTAAGTTACAGTTAGTCACTGCTTTCAGGGCTGAATGAGCAGGACACGCTCCCGTTACAGTTAACGGAAAATAAGCCATCAATTACGCAGAACCGGCGACAGTCAAGGCGACTGCCGTCAAGCGCCGTACAGGCAGACAGATTAGCCACGTGAAAAGACAGCCAGGGTAAAGTGGCACGCGGACTAAATGAGAGTGTTATAAAGAGAAAATGATTAATTAAGCACTCTCTCTCCCTCCCTCTCTCTCTCTCTCTCTCTCTCTCTCTCTCCTGCACGCCCTCACAAGGCCGGGATCATTTTGTGACTTGGGATCAGTGCCGCAGTGCCGTGTGCTCCTAAACCCCAGTCAAGGCATGAAACATAGATCAAGAGGAAAGTTGGAGCGAGGAGAGAGTGTGTATTATATGAGCCTATGGCTGATTGCTTTGAAACCGGAGAGGAGTGAGTGGGAGGGACTGCTTTGGTGAGCTCTCCAGCATGTGCCATGTATTTCTTCCTCTTGAAACTCACTTTATGTGATACAAAGGTACTGGTCGAGTGGAAGAGTCCACTCTGATGTCCCCGTCCGTCCAGAAAAGACAGCCGCCGCCATCTGTTTACGGTCGTGCAGCACTATGTTTTAATCAGGTCTCTGCCCGGCGGCATGGTGATCCCAGTCAGATCCTACCAATCACTAGCTAACTCTTCTAATGCTTCCCCACTTTCCTTCCTCCCATTCCTCCTCTGCAGCCTGGAGGCACCCCCACAGAACCCCCCACCCCCACCCCCACAGACTCCCCTCCCTCCCACCTGGCACTCCGTTTCATATAAATGTCCCAAGAAGAGAGACCTGCGTTGTGTTATTGTAGTGTGTATATATATATATATATATATACATATATATATATATATATATATACGCTGTGTGTATTTGGCGAGGACGTATGTAAAAATGTGTGTCCAATTTCGACTGTACTGTTACCATACCACATACACACATATATATACAGTGAAACCTCGACTTACGATCCCTACTCCCTACATAGGGAAATGAATGTAGTGGACTATATAGGGGTTAGGGAGCGATTTCGGACACAGCCTCAGTCACCTGACACGCTCTGAGACTCACTCACGGGTCACACGTAATGGCGGTGGCCGGGGAAATGTGTTTAATTTTTCCGTGCTCGGGTTCGGAAGTCGGATTTGGTTCGTAAGAGGAAGCAAAAAAATCTTGAATCTCCGGTTCGTATCTCGAAAAGTTCGCAAGTATAAGGCGTTCGTAAGTTGAGGTTTCACTGTATACAACAATATGTATGTGGTATGGTAACAGTACAGTCGAAATTGGACACACATTTTTACATACGTCCTCGCCAAATACACACAGCGCACCAATGTGCACACCCACCCTGCGTCCGGCCTGTGTTGAGATTAGAAATCGAAGCTGCCGGTCTGACTGTTTGCCGAGGTGTCGGTGTGGTGGATAGATGATTTAGTGGGTGATTCCAGGAGGTTCCTCTGTGGTCTCAGCAGGAATGGAGCGAGAGAGTGGAGTGTAAGAGACTGGCCCCTCTCATTGATGGAGAGGTGGAGCGGGAACCGAGCCTCGGTAATAAGGCCTCGCTTTGCGTTCATGCGCGCGCGTGCACACAAACACACACTCAAACCTGAGCATAAGCAGGGAATCGTCTGGCAGATTAAATGTGCTGCAGGTTGTATAAGACCAGATAGAGAGAGAGAGAGAGAGAGAGAGAGAGAGAGAGAGAGATGGGGAGAGGGTGTTGACTCAGTGTTTAAGCCGCAGGGCAGCAAAGGCTTCCTCTACCACTAAGACAGCCACTGATCTCATTTCTCCACAGATGGAGTCCTAACTCACTCACATCAGGCCACAGATACACACACACACACACACACACACACACACACACACACACACACACACACACACATATATACATATATTCCCTCTATCTCTTTTTGTCTCCTTCCCTGTCTCCTTTTCACTCTGTCTTTATTATCCACCTCCACCTCTATATACCCCTCATTCCCTCACTCTCTATTTGTCTCCGCATCTCTGGGTTTAACTCCGCCCCTCATCCCATCACTCCATCCCATGTCAGATCACACACCATTACCCTCCCCTCTCTACCTCTGATCAATCCCATCCAACAGGTGCTGTAAATTCTGTCCTCCGGCGCCGCGGCCGCCGCAGTCTCTCCCGTTTGCGTTCGCTCCCCGCCACGCTACCACCACCGCCACCACCACCACATCCCTCCAGCTCTTGCCCCAGTTTGTCAGCGAAGCAAAACCGGCTGTGTCTCGCAGACCATCATTCACCCCCCCCCCCCCCCCCCCCCCCCCCCGGCTGGTCTCAGACAAATAGCATCATGGCAGATAATACAGCGAGAAAAGAGCCAAATAAATAGACCCCTTTCTGCTGACCTAATGGTACTGCCATCCACTTGGCCAGGGACGACACAGACACAAACATCCTCTCCGACTGAGGAAGAACGAGCCATGGGACACATGCATCACACACATATATATACAGTATATATATATATTTATATATATATATACACGCCTTATGAATAAAACGTGTTGACTGGCATACACCACATCCCAGTGGTGCCGTGACAAACACTTCATTTGTCTGGGGATGTGTTTATTACCTCGACTTACGAACTTAATTTGTTCCGTGATCGGGTTCGTAGGTTGAAATGTTCGTAAATCGAAGTGATTTTTTTCGATCCCTATTCCCTACTCCCTACATAGGGAAATGAATGTAGTGGACTATATAGGGGTTAGGTAGCGATTTCGGACACAGCCTCAGTCACCTCACACGCTCTGAGACTCACTCACGGGTCACACGTAATGGCGGTGGCCGGGGAAATGTTTTTAATTTTATCGTGCTCGGGTTCGGAAGTCGAATTTGGTTCGTAAGAGGAAGCAAAAAAATCTTGAATCTTCGGTTCGTATCTCGCAAAGTTCGCAGGTATAGGCGTTCGTAAGTCGAGGTTTCACTGTATACAACAATATGTATGTGGTATGGTAACAGTACAGTCGAAATTGGACACACATGTTAACTGGAGTTTTTTTTTTTTTTTTTTTTTAACATACGTCCTCGTCAAATACACACAGTGCACCAATGTGCACACCCACCCTGCGTCCGGCCTGTGTTGAGATTAGAAATCACAGCTGCCGGTCTGACTGTTTGCCGAGGTGTCGGTGTGGTGGATAGATGATTTAGTGGGTGATTCCAGGAGGTTCCTCTGTGGTCTCAGCAGGAATGGAGTGAGAGAGTGGAGTGTAAGAGACTGGCCCCTCTCATTGATGGAGAGGTGGAGCGGGAACCGAGCCTCGGTAATAAGGCCTCGCTTTACGTTCATGCGCGCGCACACACACACACACACACACATATACAAATATTCCCTCTATCTCTTTTTGTCTCCTTCCCTGTCTCCTTTTCACTCTGTCTTTATTATCCACCTCCACCTCTATATACCCCTCATTCCCTCACTCTCTATTTGTCTCCGCATCTCTGGGTTTAACTCCGCCCCTCATCCCATCACTCCATCCCATGTCAGATCACACACCATTACCCTCCCCTCTCTACCTCTGATCAATCCCATCCAACAGGTGCTGTAAATTCTGTCCTCCGGCGCCGCGGCCGCCGCAGTCTCTCCCGTTTGCGTTCGCTCCCCGCCTCGCCTTTACCACCACCACCGCCGCCACATCCCTCCAGCTCTTGCCCCAGTTTGTCAGCGAAGCAAAACCGGCTGTGTCTCGCAGACCATCATTCACCCCCCCCTCCCCCATCCTGTCGAGGCGTCGGCTCGGCTGGTCTCAGACAAATAGCATCATGGCAGATAATACAGCGAGAAAAGAGCCAAATAAATAGACCCCTTTCTGCTGACCTAATGGTACTGCCATCCACTGGGCCAGGGACGACACGGACACAAACATCCTCTCCGACATATATATATATATATATACACGCCTTATGAATAAAACGTGTTGACTGGCATACACCACATCCCAGTGGTGCCGTGACAAACACTTCATTTGTCTGGGGATGTGTTTATTGTGTAGAAATTGCATGGTGATGTATGGATGTGGTGTGATGGCCTCGGCTGTGAGAGCAAACCATTCAATTAATTCACACCTCAAAACCCTAATCAAATGACTCGCCTAATTAAATTCATACCCCACACAGGCAGCGCCCTACAATCTGTAGAGGCGTTTGTCATATGTCAGGATATTACGAAATATTTGTTATCTGCAAATTGTCCAGAAGGTGGCAAGAGGTAATGCTAACCACTGTGCGTCTCCCTCCTGTGGATCTGGAGCATGTGAATGTTCTCAACAGGTTGCAACAAGATTTTATAATTAAACAAACACAAGTGTCTTGTTTGTAAAGCCAATACGTTGTGGCATTTCGTTTTTACTTCCCACCAGAAATGGCATTCGTTATGGCATATGTTCTAAAATCACCCCCTCCATCAGCACACCAGGTGGTGACTCTTTTCTTCTTCTTTTTTTTTTTCCCCCGAGCAATTATGATTATTCCTGGTTGGAGGCCGTTACAAAGACGGCATCTGTGATTTCTTTGTCTGGAGGAAAAGAATTTGTAGCAGTTCCAATCGTTTCGTTTTCATCTGCTTTCACTACAATGACTTTTTTATTTTTTCCATACAATCGTTTTACTGTAGCTGGCACACTGGAGGTTTTCATATAGGTGTGACAATTCAGGCCTTTGAACAAACCAGGACTGATTTTATTTAAATCCCGGAACAAAAACCATGTGATGGATGAATGTTTATGGCTGAAGTTGATGGGTAAAGGGAGAAAAAGTAACGAACGTTTTTGTTCTATCTTCGGTGTAGGACTGAGAGAACTGCCGCCACCATAATCGCTGACTGCGTCGTTTCTGATTGCGTCGTCTCCTCCATTCTCCTTGATCATGGCGTAGTGAGTCAGTGTGTGATGTTGGGACGGCTGCTGACAATGTGTCCTATGACTCACACTGGGGTGGTACTGCTGTCCCTGCACATCTCAATACCCCCCACCATTAACCTGTATATACCCACCGTCTCCTCCTCTGCTAATGTTTGGACAGGGCCGTCCTCAGTCAGCGGGGACATTCGCTAATAATAAGCAAACATAACTGTAAAGGTGACGCACACCCGCGTGGTCCAGCTGGGCAGTTGTGCAGCTTAGCCCGTTTTCCATCACACTTATTGAGTTTCCATGAGTCACATCTTCTCTTCTCTGTGGAATAAGACAAGCAAATATAAATATAATATAAAAACCCCAGGGGGAAAGAAAAGGGAGCGAGCTGGCAGAAGGCACGAAGCAGTGGCCAGTGGAAAGTCCACTGGTGATCGGGTTCAGATTGACGTTGGAAGTGAGAGTGTGACTGTGTGGGTTCGATTGTTTCTGCTTGTGCCGCAGAGGTTTGTGGCGTCATAGATTATACTTAAAAGGTTATGGGCTCTTGAGACGTAACACACACACACACACACACCACCATACTGTAACATCACACATTTTACATGTGACCTTTGGCCCAATTTCAATCCATCACAACAAGTTCTTCTTTTAAACCAAAGACCATTTCTCTATTATTTACCTCCATAAACACAGGAGGGAAACAATGTGCCAAACATACGCTCCATCCTGTCAGTGTCATCTTCTCAATGTGTGGTAAATATTGAATCATTTCTCCACCTGTGTGAGGTCTGCAGGAGATAGACAGGCTGCCTGGCTTTATGTAAATACCACCCTTAAACACTGCGGCTCCAAAGGGCCCGTCCACACGTAAACCTTGACAGGCCCCGGAGCCTGGAGCTGTAAAACGCTGACTGCTTGACGACGCCTGTACCTGCTTCCTTCCTTCCACCCGCAATCACTTTTCTTTGTCCTGCTGCGACTGAGAGCGTCAGGGAGGAAGAGGGCAAAAAAAAAAAAAATTGTTTGGCAATTTGTCAGTTCTTCTGACATTTTGGCCATTTTTACAATGTGACCGCTCTCGAATCTTCATCACATATATTGTCAGAATTCAGAAAAGCATTTTCATTAGGTTAACAAAAAAAACCCTGTACTGTTGTTTTTATTAAAGCAAAATCAATACACTTTTTCAAATGAAACAGTGTTTGTGTAGATGTTGGTGTCGTCTCCCGTGAGCCTGAGCCTCAGACGTCCCACAGCCCCCCCGACCCCCCCGCTCCTGCTCTGAATGCAGACAGACTTCATACTGTCTGCTCGCTGCCATTGTCATTGTCGAACCAAAGTTCTTTTAATCACGCTGCTGCCCCCGCCCGCCCCACCCTGATTTACTAGCCCTCCGCATCCATAGGCATCCACTCCAGCCAACTGCATTAAAGAGATAAATAACCAGGCCAATAAAAGTGTTGTGGGGGGGGGCGACTGGGCCCTGGCATACTCATCGTCCATTTGGTGCAGTAAGAGATGGAGGGGGGGTGCAGGGGGTTGGGGGGGTGGGCTTTTAGTGGAAGGTTTTTTAGGGGTGATATTGTGATTGGTAGTGAAGGTGATGTCACGTCATCCATCTTAGGGAGCCACTTCATTAGGCTAATGGAAGGGCTGGACCACTCACTGTTCGTTACTGTACGTGTGTGTGTGTGCGTGTGTGTGTGTGTGTGTGTGTGTGTGTGTCCTTCCACCGATGGCAGCTTCCAAGGCTAAAGTGGTTATGAAGACTAAAGTGATTTTATTATCCAGGCACATTGCCCATCACTGTTTATGGGTGTGTGTGTCTTTGTGTGTGTTTGAGTGACTTTTTGTGCATATGAGTATGTAGGCAGGTGTGTGCGTGTGTGTGTGTGTGTGTGTGTGTGTGTGCCAGTATTTCCACACAGTGCGGTAATGACACTGTTTTTGCTAATGGGAGATAAGTGGCTCAAACACACCTTATTCCTTTGATGTTTAAACTCCAGTGGCGTTGGAGTCGATGACTTGCAGGAGTGTGAAGTGTGAAGTGTGGAGGGGACGCTCGCCGCGCTTCGCAGCAATATCCCTGATCGACTTTGATTTGTCACGAACTTAAATTAGCATGTCACTTCAAACGTTCCTCTGGTGACGAGCGAGAGAGAAGAGGACAAACGCATTCGCTCTTTGAATTCACGATGCAGCTCGACCTCCACTCTTTCCATCACTCCTCCCTTCCCCTTCCTTCACCTCTGTCGTTGTCTCTCTCTCTCTCTCTGTCGGTTTTTCCACCTGAATCCCAGCTTGATTTTCCGTCCGGACACGCTCCGTCTTTACAAGACTGATTTCCTTGATTCTGTTCCTCCCTTTGTCGTCCCGGTCATTCCACCTTCAGCAATGTCCCTTTATATATTTCAGATGTTGCACAGGACCTGCCTCTGATTTGTTTTGGAGCGCCTCCGGCTTATTGACACCATCCGAACGCCATTATGTCCGTTTCTAACGCTCGCTCTCCGTGTTGCATCGTCCCTGGTTGGAGATAAAACCACAATTATGCGACGTTAAAGCAATGAAGCCTGCATGGTGCTGACAATATGCTCGCGTTTATCTTTCACTCAAGCCCCTGCTTATTGTAACGACCGCGTAAATAAATTCACAATGATAGAGGAATTAAGGTCCACGTTAGGGGAAAGGATAATTTAAGTTACAGATTTTAAATTAATTTGCACAGCTCATTTTAAATGAAGCCAAATTAAGCACGTTAGTTTCATTTTGTACTTGAGAGATTATAACGAACGTCAAAGTGAATTCATCACAAACGGCCGCAGGGAAGCCCCTCCAGTAGCAGACTATTTCAATTTCTCTTCCCTGATGTTGTATAGATCTCTCTGCAGGACATGAAACAGAGATTCCACTCATCTGGTCATTTAGACATATAAACATAATATCTGTGCATCCAGAGTCCAAGCTGTGCTGGAATGTTTTGTTCAAAATAATCAATTTCTCGTGGACAGTAAATTAAAAAAAAAAAAAAACACACACAACAACAATAAACAAAAACAGGGTGGATTCCTCATATCTTAAACATACGCTGTTTGCCTCCATTGTGATGTGTAAATGAGACGAGGCGGTGGCGGACGGCCTTAGCAAGCCACCGGCGTCACCTACGTATGGACACCTGCTTTCAGAGCAAAGTTACACAACACAGGCTGTTTCGTCTGAATATTAATTTCATCACGATTAGCCTGCGTTACTGAAGGTCACAAACCAGCCGGAATGAAAAACAGAAAACATCCGTTGCTTTTTTTATTATTATTATTTATTATTTGTGACAGCCGTTAATTTGACATCTCTGTTCTGAGATCTGGGGAGCGAACGGTGTGGCGACATCTTCAGAAGAACGTGGTCTCATGGCGGATGGAAAAACGTTTCAGTGCTGATTGGAATCCTGTCAAACATATATGACATTAGAAAACATTATTTCTCTGTCAGTAACCATTTGTTTGCTTCTTGGGGACGCTGTTGCCTGATGTAACCTGCGGGCTACACGAACATCTGGCTAGATCTTTAAGAAATATACATAACATGACATATTTGTGCATTTTTTTTACACCTAGCATTTAAGGAACCTGCTTTTAATTAAGGACTGAACACTTTTATTTTGAAGTCAGTTTTGTTATTAATATGATAATCTGCCGCCATTTCCCACTGTGTCAGACTCTATGGCGTGCTTTGTATACATGCGTGCTATATCCATGCGTGCAGTATTGTCCAATTTGCATTTCAAAGTGCAGCCAGTGCTTGTTTGCCTTGTGGCCAGTGTGCAATGCGCACCATGGTGGCCTTTAACTCCTGTCCCTGGTGCAGATCGATTTTGTGCCTAGCCAGCAGCCCGATGCTAACCTTGAGGTAAGCTGGCGTAATGAGATCGCATTTGATGACCATTGAGTCACACCTGACAAGCACCGACCCTCTGCTCCCAGCCGGAGAGGAACACAGACAGGCACCGTGATAAAGGCGAGGACCTCGATGGTAGATCAGCTGAAAGGTTTGATTGCTTTTCTTCAGATACTTTTTTGTGTGTTTGTATTTGAACGCCTGAGTAGAATAAATAACCCTTGCATTGCTGCTGGTTTGAGACAGGAATCATCTGGTGTGCAGTGGTCCTGGTTCATGTCCCCCCCCCCCCCCCCCCCCCCCCCCCCCCCCCAACGACCCTCCCCACCACCCCACCCATGTCTGTGTGGGTTCTCGGGTTCTCTGGCTTCCTCCCACAGTCCAGACTGGGGTTAGTCTAATTGCAAACTCATGTATGGTTGTTTGTCTCTGTGTGTTGGCCCTGTGATAGGGTGGCAGCCTCTCCGGGAACGTACCCTGCCTCTTGCCCCAGCATCAGCTGTGATGGGCTCCAGCTCCCTCAGAGACGGATAACGGATGAATGTGTTTCCAGTGGACCCTTCAGAGGGAGAAAATGTTTGCTCTCCACAGGAGCAGCACAGTCACATTCAGAGTTTAGATGTGCTGTTGCATTGTGGTGTGGGTCTGTAAGCACTGCCAGGTAATGCACAGCCCTCTGTATGGCCAAAGCCGTGATAAGAAGTATTGTGTATTTTACTTCCTGGATGAAAACCTTGCTACAACTGGCCGCGGCGACCATTTGTCACGACCCACACACACATTCTCATACAGTGTGGACTTTAATGGTGCTCGCGCTACACCTGTGACCACAATATGAGACGACGCTCCTTTAGACCTGTGACAAACATACTGTGCAGCCGATTCGCCGATACAGTACATGTATCAAGCTCCGATTGGATGAGATGGGACTGAGATAACCATTATCTGAGTGCTGGTAATTGAAACAATAATGGACATGGCACCAGCTTGGAAAATAGCATTGATCCATCATCCCAGATGAGCCCTCTTTGTGCATTAATAGCATGACTAAATGGTGCAAACTGATATTGCTTTCGGTCGTGGCGAGGTCTGGTTGGTTAATTGAAAAAGAAATGAGTCGGAGGAGGGTTTGTGGTGCGTGTGTGTGTGTATGTGTGTGTGTGTAGGTGTGTGTCCCCCACACTGCCGCAGCTCGGCTTTGAATCTCTTCCACAGCCCATTTCTGAAGAAAGATTAGTGAAAGACGCGGCGCAATTTTGGCGGAAGTGTGGAATCGGAATTCAATCGGTGTGATTCCGACACACAGATGTAGACTGGTAAGCCAGTGGGAGCGGGATCGATGGGAATCTCACAGGCCCTTTACAGCTCAGAAGCGTCCGTGTCTCACCCTTGTCTGCACATCCCTCCTGTCTTACTCTCTGCCGTGCGACCTGACCTCGACATGCTTTCCTTTACCTGGCATCCTGCTTTGCTGATGTCCAGCGTTTGTCGGGTTGAAATGGCAGCGAGCTGGATCTAGCGTATAGACTGAGTGCTGCTGCGCTGGATGAACACATGGAAAATGAGATCACTGACCTACAGCAAAGGTCAGACTCCAGTAAGCCTGAGCGGTCAGGTGATGGCTGATGCAGGGGTTGGAAGTTTGTCAAACTTCTGCTGGCGATAAGCCTGTTGTTTTACTTCTGTGCTCATGTGGATGTGTGTGTTGACGTGTGTGTGTGTGCGTGTGTTTGCGTGTGTGTGTGTGTGTGTGCTGGGATGTGACTGAAACTGCAGCTCACATTGCGATTGGCTGTGTTGAGCTGAATACACACAAAGGGTTAGTGTGTGCGTGTGTTTGTGTGCCTGCATGCACATGTGTGTGTGTGTGTGTGTGTGTAATTGTGTATATGAGCCCCAGCTGTGCTAGCCCTCAGCCTCTGGCTTATCCATTATGGGTAACAGGGGCGGGGACTTTGTTTCAGTTTATTCTGCTGCGTTGATTCAGCACCATAGAAACAGGTTATGTTGGCTGTCGCCAATATGACTGCGGCAAATGTGACGGGGCAACTCCACTGCCAACTAGTGTTTGGGGGAGGAATGGCAACCCCCCCTCCTGCAAACACTTGTGCAAACAGGTATAAACACTTACATTTCTGACATCTGGACTAAATGCAACACCTAAAAGCAATAATAATTTAAAAAGGGACATTTTAATTGATTTTGATTCACATTTTGTCTCATTTTAGTCGTCAGTGTGTGTGTGTGTGTGTGTGTGTGTGTGTGTGTACACATAAGCAATTTCTCATATAGAGTTACTCGCAAGCACATGTATTTTCTCTTCACGTGTGTGTCTGTCTGTGTACACATGCAGTATACACACAGAATGTCTACAGTAAGTGCCACTGTGCGCACACACACACACACACAGATACTACTTTGACTCTGTCGTCCTGCCCTCCCTGCACAAAGACCTGTGGTTAGGCACACTCAGACAGACACACACACGCGCACACACACACACACCTGGTCTCTCCCACCTCTCTGCGAGAGTGTGAGCCTCTTTATGAGAGGCTTGCCTGCGCCCAACTGTGAGGCCCTTTTAATTAGAGCCCTGCTGTTAAGCACAGGCCTCCTCCAGAGGACCCCTCCACCCCCCCACCTCCTCACACCTACACACCCTCTGTCTCACACACACACACACACACACACAAATAAACATTTCCACCACCATGCTCCTCTCCTTCTCCTCCCTGTCCGCACTTTGTATACACATTGTATTTACTCTCGATCAAACTGGAATTCATATCCACCCCCATCTACATCCATGTCAACAATCAGATTCCAGTCATTCCCATCTGCTCATCTGAACTTATCTCTTTGTGTGCGGATCAGTAACAGGACACAGTGACAGCACATGCACCAGTATAACACCCTCAGCTGTGCAGCGCTGGTCTGTGTCTGTGCAAAGTATTTCTGGAACTCGAGCTGTTCCATCACACTCATAACCTGCATTCCTCCATTTCCCCTATTGCACAAGGCCAAACCCTTTGAAAAAAAAATAAGAAAGAGTGAGAGAAAACCAGGTTGCACATTTATTGATTCTCTCCTGTGTGTCTTTGCTCTATGACCAGATGAACTGATGTGTTGGGAGGAATTTGGGGTATGATGATTAGAAACAATGGTAGTTGGGCTGATTATATGTTGCTCCAGCTTCTGGAATTTTCAGCTAAACGGCGTTAAGCTGTTGCAGTGTATGTGTCACCCGGTTCCTGGCAGGAGGGCAGATTAGAACCACGCAACATACGCATGGTGCATTTTTACCTCGGTCACGAGTCTTAAGATTGGGCAACACTGAAACAGCTTTTTTTCAGGGTGAAAAAAAAAACACACAACTCTTCGGGGATCTGATGATCATCTGACCCACTTTACCAACAGTGAATAATGCCCCCCCCAAAATGTACAGCCGACATGTATATACTGTATATGTGAAATTAGTTTAAAGGAAACGCGGGGAGCTGCCTGCATCTGTGACGGCTCGTCTTGAGGTTGATGTGGGAAGACAGGTTGTTTAGGACCGTGGGGATTGAGGGATTGAGAGAGAACGGGGTGGAGGAGGACGTCTGCAGCTGTTGTTGTGCGGGTGTGGATTTCCAGAAATCACAGCCAAGCCTGAGAGAGGCACAGTCATTGTAACCTTATAGATAGCCAGATAGCCAGATAGATAGATAGATAGATAGACTTTATCTAGATAGATAGATAGATAGATAGATAGATAGATAGATAGATAGATAGATAGATAGATAGATAGATAGATAGATTTTATCTAGATAGATAGATAGATAGATAGATAGATAGATAGATAGATAGATAGACAGTCCACAGCTGTAGCGACGCTTTCACTTCCTCTTCCTGCTGTTCACGAGGTGTGAATTGTTGTCATGGTTGGGTGGGGAGAGAATGAGAAGCGAGAAAGAGAAGTTATTCTGCTGAAGGACATTTGCACATATCACCCCACCCCCCCACCCCCACCCCCTTTACCTCCATCCAATGTTAAACACACTTCTCTCCTTCCTGCTCTTTAAATATTGAGAACAATTGCAAACTCCATTGGCCTCTCCCTTTTCATGCTACTGTCCTCCCAACACCTCATCAATATGCAGTTGGAAAGGGCTGAAGCACTCAGTGTAGCAACAGCAACAATTCCCCCTCTGCAGGACCTCCGGCCCGAGCCCCCCCCCCGCCCCCTACCCCTCCACAGGCCTCAGTAAGTGGGTTTCCCAAGCCGCACCTCTTCCAAAACCAAACTCTGCCCTCGGGCCGGCTTTGGCTGCTCATTTCCACTAACGGGGGGGTGGCTCTCCATGGGAATGGATTTTTTAACCTTCACCAACATGCACGCACGCACACAAACGCACGCACATGCACACAGCCGTGACAGATTGTCAGAGTGACCCGGCTGACTCCTGCCGCGTTATTTATTTATTTATTTTCCTTGCACATTTCGACACACTCCGAGCGCGCACACATTGCGGCATTACCGTCGTGCCCGTTCCTCTCTGAATGCTTTTGCTGGTTTCTTCTCTCTCTTAGAGCACAGATGGATGCAGTTTAGATGCTATTTCAGATAGGTGTGAATTGTTGTCATGGTTGGGTGGGGAGAGAATGAGAAGCGAGAAAGAGAAGTTATTCTGCTGAAGGACATTTGCACATATCACCCCCCCCCCCCCCCCCCCCCCCCCCCCCCCCCCCCCCCCCTTACCTCCATCCAATGTTAAACACACTTCTCTCCTTCCTGCTCTTTAAATATTGAGAACAATTGCAAACTCCATTGGCCTCTCCCTTTTCATGCTACTGTCCTCCCAACACCTCATCAATATGCAGTTGGAAAGGGCTGAAGCACTCAGTGTAGCAACAGCAACAATTCCCCCTCTGCAGGACCTCCGGCCCGAGCCCCCCCCCCGCCCCCTACCCCTCCACAGGCCTCAGTAAGTGGGTTTCCCAAGCCGCACCTCTTCCAAAACCAAACTCTGCCCTCGGGCCGGCTTTGGCTGCTCATTTCCACTAACGGGGGGGTGGCTCTCCATGGGAATGGATTTTTTAACCTTCACCAACATGCACGCACGCACACAAACGCACGCACATGCACACAGCCGTGACAGATTGTCAGAGTGACCCGGCTGACTCCTGCCGCGTTATTTATTTATTTATTTTCTTTGTACATTTCGACACACTACGAGCGCGCAAACATTGCGCCATTACCGTCGTGCCCGTTCCTCTCTGAATGCTTTTGCTGGTTTCTTCTCTCTCTTAGAGCACAGATGGATGCAGTTTAGATGCTATTTCAGATTTCGCTAAGTAGTAGGGCGCAGAACCCTGTGTTGTGGGGAGCTCAAGAATAAAACACCGAGCCCGAGTTTAGATACGATCAAGAGCTTTTCTACAAGGCTGCGTTCCTTGGTGTACGCAGTTACTGTTGTTTTCTGGGTTTTTTGTTGTTGTTGTTTTTATTTTGAGCTGAAAAACAGTAAATAGCTGCTAAATAAAGCCTGGGCTGTTAATCTGCATCTGGGCTAACCAGCGGTCAGAGCGCGGCTGGAGGATTCTCCCCCGTCGCTGTCATGTAAAACAGGAGAGTGAATCCTGAGGAGGAAGCAAGTGCAGCAGACTGAGATCATAGACATGTTACTGCTTAACAGCCCACTTTATGGCACTGGCTGTCTTTGTGTTTTAATGAGGAGGCCATGGATGGGTGGAAAGGCAGTGTGTATATGTGTGTGTGTGTTTTGGGGGGCGTGTGTTCTGAGAAGATGGGAGATTAGAAAAGAGCGCTGCTGTTAATCTCTCACCTGATGATGACCGTCTTCTCTTCATGTGAATAAACTGAAATGAAAATTGCTGCTTTTCTTCGTCTCATTTTGAAGCCTCAAAATAAATCACTATAGAATGTTCTGGTTAAACTGGACAATTTTTGACTATTGTGTGTGTGTGTGTGTGTGTGTGTGCCCCCTATCCCACTGTATAGTTACCTCCCTCTGAAAAGTGTTTGGAGCTCCCAGTGCAGTGGCATGAAATTGGCGGTTTGCTGTGTGCTGATTAAGTCACGATCTGTGCGTGTGTGTGTGTGTGTGTGTAAATTCACCTGCTGGTGAAAGGGAGGAAGAACAGAGGAGTGGAGGTTACACGCCACAGGAATGTTTTTTTTTTCTTTTAGATAATAAGTTCCAACTGCATGAAAGAGCTCTGTTGTACAATGTTGTGGTTTTCTTTCCTGGCCCCCACATGTGGGGTTTTTTTGTGCCCTAAGGACGGCGGGTTTTGCAGCTTTTTGTTGGGTTGTGATTTGCCACAATTGTATTATGTGTATTATTTTTTAAAAATTTGTCTTTGCATTTACACAGACAAATGTAAAAATAACACGGAAAATTCACAATCAAATTTTGCTTGATGTTTTTACTTGTTTTTGTCACACATGCACACACGCACTCGCACACACATGCTCCAGGTCACTGCTCATGCCTTGTGTGCACCAGTGCAGAGTTGTGCGACAGCGGAGCCGTCACTAACTTGTCCTTTATGCCGCTCTCGTCTCTGCAGGCTGCCTCATTAAACTTCAAGCTAAACAGTTACAAACTCTTCTGTCGTTCAGTCTCAGCCGGCCGCGGCATGAGAGAAGTCAATTAAATCTGTCCATTGGGTTTGAAGTCAGATGGAAGGATGGCATTTGCCAACTTGGTTTGCAGCAAAGCAGTGCAGCTCGGCCACAGGTGGCGCTTTGTGGGCCCTGACATCAACCTCACGCTCTGCACTGACCCGGACTGAGATATAAAAAAATATCTTATTCCATCTGTCTGTGTCTCTGTCTGTGTCCCCAGTCAACTCTGGCGACGGCATCGAGTACAGCCAGCACAGGAGAGAGAACATCGGCGACCTGATCCAGGAGACGCTGGAGATGTTTGAGCTCCACGGAGGAGAGGATGCCTTCATAAACATCAAGTACATGGTGCCCACCTACGAGTCCTGCATGAGGAGCTGAGGAGGCCGGGTGTTAAGAAGCGACTTTTCACCATTCCCATTTATTCCGCATCTCTCCAACTGTTTTCTCTCTGTTTCCGAACGTATCTTTTTACAACCAATGATCCAGCTCTTCTCCATCTGTAACTCACCTCTCCCACCTCCCTGCCCTCCCCCCTCTGCTCTTTAGCAGCAACGCCTTCATTAAATTCACAACAGCACACACAACAGGTCACAAGGTGTTTTCTGTCTCTGTTTAGAACCAGAAAAGAAGAATTTTTTTTATCGCTTAAATGATTTATTTATCTTCTTGATGCACAGTCATCCGGACGCATCTCGCCTTTTTTTCCCCAAACATGGCTCGTGATACGAGAAATATGCAAAAGCAAATCTTTTAAAGTGAGACTTAGACCTAGAATTGATCTCTTAGCTAACAAACGTTTGTGTCGGCTGTGAAAGGTTTGCTGTTTGTGTCTCTGCAGGGAACAGCAGTTGTGGTCAGCTCCAGTAGATTCCTCCACAGGGTGACAAGATTTCAAGGCAGAAAAAAAAAATGTCGACAGCACCACAGAAACTTCCCAAACCACTCCGGCAGCATTTTTGTTGAGTATTTACAGCCACCCTTGCAGTCTGCAGGGTGTGAGGGCTTCTCCATAGACACTCAATTCATATGTGATATTTTCCAATGTACATACGAAGCAGTTTATGCTCCGTGCTAAAAGAGTCAACAAACGAATCCCCATTATTTCTGTCCCGCACAGCTTTTTCGTCGACAAGGTGCTAAAGTAATGAGAGGCAGAGAAAAGTGGGATTTCGTCAATGCAGGTCCCCACTGAACATCGGCGCCGTGTTTTGTCCTGCGTAACAACCGGCGCTTTTTAAACAGTGCGACAGCGTTTTGTATTGCGTTGTACCACTGTACCCATTCTGTCACGAGCCCAGCTGGAGACAGAGCCTGTCGGAACACGCTGAGGGAAACGCTTAGGAATGACGACTGACAGCATTCCTCTAGACAAACACACTCTTACACACACACACACACACACACACACAAGTTTGGTTTCCTTTTCTTTGAACTCAAATACCACACAGTGATCTGAGCAAACACTCGGTGTGAATGCAGCTTTATTCACAGGTCTGTGAGTGACAGCGTACACCGGAAGCCATCTGTAACCACCTTTATCCTCATCATTGTGTTAAAGTCATCGTGGCAACTTCTTTATCAAGTTTTAACCACTGTGTCTCCCACCAACCTACACACACACACACACACACACAAACACACACAAATATATACAATCCTGAAAGCCACAGGGGGAAACGTGGCGTAATTGATTCCCGACACACACAAGGACGCCAGCGCTGTCTCTTATTGTAACTCATGTCTCTAGCTAAAGCAGCTTTATAGGCCTGTGGAGGAATCTATTCTTAACCAGAAGACAGGTTGATAATGCTCATATTTCAGCCGCAGCACATCTCGAAAGGAACGGACGAAGAGGTGTTCCACGCTGCTGAACCCAACTGGGCGACTCCCCGCCGGCTGCTCGCTCTGTGCAGCGAGAGACCACAGAGAAGTCCCCTCTGCAGAACTCATATTTCACTTTGATAACGGCGGCCGCGTGACAAAACAAATACACAGGCACACGAGCGGCTCCGTACGGGGCTGCAGTTCCACCCCTGCTCCCGATGAGCTGATCGAACCCGGAACAGTTTGGTTCTGCCAAACTGTATCAGTGACGCCGCGCTCCTCCCGCCTCACCTGTCCAATTTCACTGAGCCACAGGCTCGCGGGCTGCCAGGAGAGTTAACAGATAGCGAGTATAACTAGGAATAAAGTGAAAGTGCTTGTGTCAAGCTTTTTATCTTTGACTTCTTCTAATTTTTCGTTTTTTCAGAACACATCACTCAGAAATGTTCCTCACAGCCTCCCATCTGTTCATCAGAGCCCTTTTGCTGCTAGCTGGCTCACAGTGTCGTACCGTGGCCCTGCATTTCACTTACTCATACGTAGGGGGCCGCGCAGTCCGATTTGCTGCGGCTCAATTAGATCACATCACAGGAGCTAATGACCATCGACCTCTTCAGGAACCCGATGAAGCTCACTAAGAAAGGTGACAGTCTGAAAAGGAACATTGGCTTATATGGTCTCGAATCAAGAACACACACACACATACACACACACACATAGACAGTAATAGGCAAGCAATACCAAGCAACAACACCAAGCTGTAATTGCTCATGCAAGTGAGAGAGCGAACTGTGAAATGAACAGGAATGGATGTAGCCAGAAAGGTTATTTGGCCTTATGAAAGGCATCGGTGCGTGACTGCTCCGGACCCGCAGGCCTTGTCCTGTTCTCCGAGATGAAAACAAAAAAAAATAACGCCAAAATAAATAAAGCGTAGAGCAGAAACTGTCCTGATCATCCTGTTGTGACCCTCTTCCTCCATAGTCATAATGAGCAATTGATCATTTGGTGACTGCGGCTGCCCCGAACCTGCACAAGGAAATAAATTGCTTCCCATTCAGTGTGTTTCCTCCAGTCACAGAACACAAGTTCTAGCATCATGCTCTACTTCCCCTCAGCAGATACCATCTACGGCAGATAAAGCCACATTATTATTTTCACTTGAGAGCATCTTTGTTTTGTTTTTTTACTTTGCTTTATTTTTCGGTGTTTCAGATCTGCTTGATGGTACATTGGGGTGATGGTATTGATCTAACGTGCTATTCAGCCATTTTGCTGTGGCTCCATGCTTTTCCATTGCCTTCTTTGTTCATTTTGCACAGCCCACATACACACTAAAGAGATTAAGCAAATTCCAGCTTTGTGCAAAAAAAAACAAAAACCCTCCAGCTCCAAATTCAAGGTTAAACTTGCAAATAATGATACGTTATGTTTATGTGCTGCTGTATTTGGGGCAGATTTTTTAAAAAAGGCTCGTTTTCAAAGACATGGTCAATGTGAATGTTTTCCACAGTGGCCTTCATGGTGTTACGACCCCACCACTCATTACTGAGGGCGTAGCATTCCTGCACACCTGCCTTCGCCCTGACAAAGGTGAAATAGTGGTCTCTAATCCACAACCTGGCCCTAAACCTCACTCCTCGTTGCAACTGGACCCGAGGGGTCAACTCCAGACGATGTGCGGCCTGTGGGCACTCACTCGGCTCCGGGGGTTATTATTAGCCCAGCTAGCTCAGGCCCGCCCAACAGCTGCCACTGCCCTGCAGCCGACTATAACTCCCACTGAGGTACACATGCTTTTACGTTTTCCTGATGGAAACCCTGAGCATTGCACCCACATTGGACAGTCCACACTCAAAATCCACAGACCGTCACGGTTGACGATGTGGACTTGTGTTTACCATGTGTGTCTGGCTCGCGCCCCACCAGTTACTCCAGCCGCCAGGTTGAGCCGTTATCTCTGAACGAGCAGTGACTTCCTGAAAGCTGGATCCAAAGAGCTCAAGTTTGTCCTTGTGCATCTCCGTCTCACCGCATCACGGGCGGTGGCGGGGGCCAACAAGGGCTTTTGCACTGCATCGAGCCGCGCGACAAAAGCTGCACAAACACGCCGGCGGCGTTCTGTTGACGAGAAAGTTGAGAAATAGCTGAGACCGTGGAAGGAGGAGAGGGACAATTATGAGAAGGGAAAGGCGGCCTGTGCGTTGTGCTGAATATGGCGGGAAACAGGGGGGATGTGTTGTGCCTGAGCTCAGAGGCAGACCGGCGGTGCGAGATGAAATCAGCACGGAGAGAGATGAGGGGAAGGAGAGAGTGTGTGGGCCGCAGCGAGATGGATGGATGGAGGGAAGTGGGATGTTGTGTCACCTGGTAGAGAGAGCTGTCTCGCTGTGGCCAGACCCAAGATTTAGGAGCAGTCAGCTGCAGAGAGAGGAGTAAGAGACCGGCAAGGAGGAGGGGGAGGAGCTGGGGGGCTACAGACTGCACCACTTGTTTATCTGTTTTTTTTTTCCTCCCCCCTCACAAGTGAAAAACAGAGGAGAATCGAGGCGACAACTGGCACTTAACGACATCACCACACTCCCTTATCTGAACAAACAAGCTGAATGCGAGGGCCCCGCTTGCTGTTGAAAATCAAACAATTCATCCATGTGGGTCACGCTGGTGATCAAAGTCGGGTTGTGTGGTGCGTGTTATAACACAACCAGTACAGTGGCGAGCTCGTTTAGCACGAGGGAGAATTAATCTGTCTTGCATTCACCCCCTCCTCTCTCTCTCTCTTTCATAATCTTATGTCGTGGTCCTGCATGGCGGATTGTTAGGGCCGGCAATGAAGGGATTGCGTTGTGCGGAAGAAATAAATGCTCCCTTGGGAATGATTCGTCTTGTTCATGTCAGCCCGGCGGACGCCATGCTCATGCTGGGAAGCTACTGAGCATGTGCAAGACAGAACAACACAATGGAGATTTATCTATCTACCTCTCCGTATGCCAGGAGTTGGATTTGCAGGCTTTCAAAGTAAAAGCATATCGTTGGTGTTCCTTGCGCAATCCTCTGTAAAGCTCACCTTATTTTTTTTTACTGCAATCTCAAAGCCTGATTTACTGTTCAGGTTCAGGACTGGGCTCATGTCAGAGTCGACCACACCATAGGATCAATCCGTCTCCAGGCAGATGTGATCAATGAGAAATCTCGGCCTCCGTCCGTCACTCTCTGTCTCCCGTTTCCCTCTGTCCTGCCTCCTCTTCCTCTAACACGGGCCTTATCACTCACAAACACTCATTTCTCTCCCTGCCTACAGGCTGCCGGGTGCAGACAAACAGACACGCTAGCAAGTAAATAAGCACATGAGAGCGGGGATGGATCCACACTGTTAGCAATTGGACTTCTTTGAGCCATATCGACACTGGTTTGTTGGTATGTCGTTTCCTCCAGCTGCCTGATGAGCAACAGGTTCGAGGTGACAACTTTGCGTTGACGTTCTCCCCCCCTCACAGCCTTCTATCTCAAGTGGCTCCCGCTGCCCCAGCACCCTTCACCCATCCCCCACCCACCCTCTGGGTGACGATCGGGCAGGCCAACAGGCGTTTCCATCAGCCGATTGCCAAACCACTGGACCGTCCACACTACAACACAAGGTGACCTTTAACAAACTAGAGAGTGGTGAGCAGCTGCGGTGGTGACAGCAGAATGTGTTATTGGGAGCACAGAAGAGTTGACGTGCTGCAGTTTCGTGATCGAGTTTGTTTTGCGCCGCTCCACATCGTACCACTCCACCAGCTCCCGCTTTTTTTTTTCATAGCATAACCCGTGGTGAATAGTTTACATACTTTTCCCGTGTGTAATCCAACTTGCGAGGGATAGAAACAACAAACCTATCACTGTTTCCCCTCTTGTCACTTTTGTTGAATGTACTAGTTGTGGCACGTGTGCGTCTTTTTCTGCTGGCGCTGGTATCCGATTTTCCTATTTCAACAACCTCACTTGGGGCACAGACGTGGAAAAATACTGATGCAGCTCCAGCGGCATCAGGAAGAGAAATGTCTTCAGTCCTGGAAATCCAGTTCTTCCTAATGGTTCAACATAAAATCTAACATTTGTCAAGAATTGCTCTCGTGATCCCTTATGAAATAGCAACAATTGTGTTTGTCCTTCTTTTTTTTTTATCCTTTGTGTTATCAGACTGAGTGAACATGGAACTGTGATGTCATCATGACCCGTAACCCCATGAAAGAGCAGTGACCTGCTCCTGCGCCGCTGTACCGGAAAGCTGATCGCTGTAATTGTGAAGTCAGTTGACAAAGAACACATTTAGCAGATGTTACATTGTTACAACACTTTTGAATGTCAATATACAGACGTTATGGAGCAATGGTGACATTTAAGTGCTCATGGTGGGGGGTTGGGTTTCTTTAAATGTATTGATTTTTTGGCGTGCAGCATAATGGAGTAAAAGGAGAATCTTATTTCAGGTGATTTTGAGACAATAAATAATTTTCAATGACTGACAATAACAAACGCACACACTGTTTGGTGCAAGCACAGGCAAGCAGCTGTGTGAACAGTCCATGAACATAGCCACATGAGAGCTTGCAGGGCATTCGTCATGCCACGCTCATGATAGGAGTCAAAATGAAGAATAGGCACATTATGTATGTCTCTGTATATACTCTGTGCTGCGGTTGCTAGAATGATATTTATTTCTGCTCACAACTTTCTCAAAATGTAAACGACCCAGATTCTGCCAACACGTTCGCCCCCAAAGTCCCAAAACTAGTAAGTCAAAGGAAAAAGGAAAGATGGCGTTCTTGTTTGTATGTGTGTGCGTTATCAGAGCCCGTGGGCCTCTGTTTGCCTCCTCCGGAGCCGCCGCCGCCGTCATTGCATACAGCCTTGTTTGACAGATACACCACAACCCACTCGCTTTCCTGCGGCTGTGGCCCCCGAGGCACGCCGCAGCTAGCTACAGGGCCCCTACTGAGGGCCCCATTGTCTCCAACAGCATACTTTTAGTTGAAAACCCAGGGCGCTCTTCTAGCTCAATGAGAGTGCACTAACAGCCTCTCTTCAAAAGGGGCTGAACGCATGTTCATTAATTATCTGGATCCTTGTTAATTGGATTAATTGTTGAATAGAAACCGTGTTATTAAAAATGACGAAAACACAAGGGCAGGGGGAGCAGAAGGGGGGATTAACATCGTTCCTGTTTACTCTCAGGCTGTCAGAAGACTGATGCGTGCGCACGCACACACACACACACACACACACACGGGTTGCTCTGTGTGTGTGTATTGCTGCCTCTGTTAACTCTGTGTTGCTCTTTGCACACATATCGGCACACACACCGACGCTGTATGTGACCTAACTCAGAAAATTGAGCGAAAGGCAAGGTGCAAATTGCCATCACCACCATTGGAGATAAGAACTAAGCCCATTTTCAAAGCCTAGAATGAATGCCAGATTTTGTTGATGCAGGAAGATGGACTTTTTCCATCGCTTATATCCAGAAAAATGGGGAAGGAGAAACATAAAGTCAACACCGAGAAGAATTTAGCTATCTGGAAGTGACATGAAAAATGGGGTTTCTCATTCCATCTGCCTATCAACCTCCTCTTATCCACCAAAATCACTTATCTGTGTTTGACTTCAAGCGATGTTTTTATCATTTCGGCTTTGAGATAGTGCCGATACTGCAGACCGTGTTGACGTCAGGACTAATATTACACGCCCTGGGTCACTGGGAACAGGGCAAATGGCAAGTTATTATGCAAAAAAATGTTTTACCTGAGATCAGTTATTGGAATTATGACAATCCAAGTCTAATACCAGACACCCCAGAAGACAGCTTAAGATATTAGGTTGTTCAGTCATTTTTAATGTGTCCTGGGCATAGGTACAAACAGAAGTCAAGTTTTCAAGTTTAAGAAATTCAAACTTCTCCTTAGTCTTTGCTAAATGATCACTTCTTAAATATTTGAAATGCCTTATGTTGGATTTATTGGACAGGTTATGAACTTTGCCTTAATAACATTATTTCTGCAAACTTACCCAGCTCTTTTGATAGATAGAATACACATTGCAATAATAGCATTGCTATACGTAGATTCTGGCTGAAGGGTGGCGAAACATGATCCTGTAAATGTGTTGCACTGATTATTAAGGCAACTGACGCCTGCTGTGACACCAAATGCTCTTGTCTGGGGCTAGAGGACTTTTGGCACATGTTTTTGTTGGGACACGTGATTTTCATTTCGCATATGAGCAGCTTTGCAGTTTGTTGTGTGGAATATTTATGTGTCTCGGGTTAATGATACTGTGGCACAGTTTTAGCCAAACCTGTCCAAAGTCATTACTAGATATAGTTGAACGATCAATACAGTCGATATGTTGCGCTGATTTTACGAGCTTGGACTTAATTTTCTGTCCTCCACACCAACACGGTGGTGACAAACTGAAGCCAGAAGGTCACAGTGCAGCTGTTTGAGTATTCATACACCCAGTGAGGACACTGCGTTTATAAAGGCACGAGTGGGTGAGCTGTAAGCGGACAAACCGACTGAGGGCCAAGGTCAGGAGTCAGATTTAGCTGGGCCCCTTGCAGCCAACAGCTGTTGAAATCAAATGGATCAGTTGTGGTTTATTTTCACACGAAGCAGGAAACTGGACAGAGATGGTTTGTGTGTGTTCCATTGATCAGGGATGTTAATCTTCTGAGGATATGTAGAAAGGTCCTCCCAAGGACAGGACAATGAAAAGGCTCTATTGATTACTGGAGCGTTGATCAATCGGTCCCTAGACAGATAACAAGCTCTACAAGTCTTGAGTAACAATAGGCATTTTGAAGGATATGGACTGCACAGGATATTTATTTTTTTTTATGTTTTAGCACCTTTAAGTGACCCCCCCATATGGAACCTAGGATCGGTCTGATTCATAGGCCAATCCTGGCAAGTGTGCTACCTAAACCCACCCATGATTATTCAAATCTGATCAGTAGTCCATATGGAGATCTATAGCCGCATACACATAATTGTTCAACTGGTGCATTAAACCAGACGTCATAAAATCAAAGTGACAAATGGAGCTGCTGTGCTAGTCACTGTAGTAGTCCCAAGTCATCACATCTGTTAATGCTGTCTTTGCAAGGGGGGGGAGCAGACTTCATGGCTCAAATGGCTTCACATCCGTGGCACTTTGAAAATATGCTTACGGTAATAACCGAAATGCTCCTACACCGTTGTTAATGTGCTCACCCGGCTGAAACTGGCAAAAAAGAAAAATAATAAATAAAGAAATGTACTAAATATGGGAAAGGGGCATGTGTGTATTTACAAATCAAACTGAATAAAACCTTGGATTTTAATGAGGATTTTAAATGAGGATTTTACCTTGTTGTCTAAACTGACGAGATACAAAAACCCACACGTGATTCAGATACACATTTATATTCTATTATAAATACGTTTCCCTGTGGCGTTTTGTCCCCCCCCCCCCCCAAAAAAATCAAGCCGACACAGAACAAGAACCCAGTTACAGAGGAGACCCAGTGACACACAGTCACAGCCATGAAGCCGGTGAACACAGAGCCTCACTATGAAAAATCAAAAATCGACAGTTTTATTTCTTTTCTTTTTTAAACATACGATCCTCGGAGGAAAAAAGTAAACGTGTGCTGTTCGCTGTTGACAACATTTCTGTGGCATTTTGTGCATTCCTGCGCACCGCGCACCATTGGCTCCAACTCCTGTCCATCCTTCCACCAGCCGCTCCGCCCCGCCCTTCTTGCGGTGATCTGCGCGCTCATTGGCCCTCCCATTAGTCCCCCGAAAGCCCCGCTGGCCAATCGGAGATGAAGAGGACGGAACCTTTCCGGTGGAAGAGTGTCTCGCGCCTACAGTGGTGGAATCGAACGTCCCCGAGCGCACACAGCGTAGAGGAGAGTACGGCGCGCGAGAGTCTCTGGAAGGGACATAACGGTTTGTGTTTTGCCTCCTCTCCACTCCGGCAACAAGAACAAACCAAACCTGTGTTTTTTTTAGGGGGGTTTACAGAGTCTTCTGCTCATAAGGAGGAGGGAAGCGAGGGATTGGAACCGCAGGTTTTTTTTTTCTTTTTCGTCTTTTTTTACCCCCTCTCCTTTTCCCTTAAAAACGAGGATTCTGTGTTTTGCGGTGGTTTGTTCCTCGCTGTTCCGCCGCAAAGATGATGGTCGGAGAGGTCGAAGTGAAGGAGCGACCGAGGCCGAGTCCCGACTATTTGATGCAGTTGTTAAACGAGAAGAAGCTCATGACCAGTTTGCCAAATCTCTGCGGCATATTCACGCACCTGGAGAGGCTTCTCGACGAAGGTAAGCGGCCAGTGTGGAGCATTGGGGGGGAAGGGGGAAGCGTGACCACGGCGCAGTGAACGGTCTCTCCGGGTGTCCCTACTGCGTAACGGTACCCGGACGCAAACTAATGGGGAACCCCGAATACTGCTGACCGACGGGGGACAATAGCGCCTTAAACTTCCACTACGCAATGTCTAACCTCCATATTAAGTCCTCCATAGTGTTCCGTGTGAGTTTGTTTTACCCCCCAGCACAGCGGGATGTGGGCTATAGAATCGTGTTGCTAACGTTAAGCGGAGTTAGTTGCTGCTCTCTGACTTTAAAGGCTACAGGACGAAAACTTTCTCGCACTCAGTCGATTAAAAGAAACACACACACACAACCAGTCATCACTGCCAAAACACGAACAACGAGCTAACAAAATTAAGTTTCCTCAGTCGCACTTTACGTGACTTGTAATGTCAGCCAGTATTTTTTTATTTAGACCGGGCCCCGCTTCCACATGTTTCCCCCCGCAGTTTAGCTTCGGGTTAGCCTCGCTTTTAAGCTAGCGAGCCTGCGTGCGTTCCGTTGAACTCTCCAGGAACCACAGCGGCGGCGTTAACTCGGCCACGTCTGTGCACACAGACCCAAACACCCGCAACAGTGTGCTCGACACGGGTCAAGAAGTGTTACAAGCGACTGACTTTCACTTCCCTTTTCATTTTTGATTTTTCTCGGAGGGCTGTGGTAGTTGTTACCCAGCGGCCGGGCTTTACCAGCTCGGTGGAATGTGCCTGCTTGTTGCCCAAACAATGGCCAGCGAGTTGCTGCTGGGAGGAGGAAAGCACCGTTAATATGTCAGGCGGCGAACTTTTTCATTAAAATGTACACCACTCTTATCGCAGCTGTAATATGTGTCTAAAAGCGAGTGGTATTTTTCGGATATGTTTCCTTCGCTTGCTGCAGCAGCCATCGTGTGTGTGTGTGTGTGTGTTTTTTTTTACACCAGTCTAGCTTGTCCTACCAAAACTGCGTCGGCCTTTGTCAGCGGCGCCGTCCCGACGGGATCTGTTTGTATGCGCTAATTTCCAACCCTCTGTGACTGCGTTTGGCGCAAACAGCCCCGTGAACGTTGATAAGATCAATAACATAAGCTGGTTGGACCCCGTGGTTTATGTAACTGATCCGGGGACACTAGAGAGCGCCACAGCCCCCCTGGCAGACTGTCCCCAACGCCGGGTGTAGTAACGTACTGGCACCGACCAGCGTGAATAATGGCCATCTCGTCCACCTCATAGGTCAAACGAGTCATTTCTTCACAGACAGTGGAAGTCTCACAGAGCAGTTCACACTTCATAGTTTCGGCTGCATGTCTGGATGACGAGGTTCGTCACTATGCAGTTGCCAAACCGGTTTGCATAGATTTTCTGGCTTCCTCGATGGGTGGTAAACAAGACAGTTGAGCAATGTTAGTGAGCTGTTCTACTCCCTGTCCCCATAGGAAGTGCACACGTCTTAAACAAATATTTGTGAATAAAAATTAAAGAAATGCTTCTTTGCTTTGATTAGAAGTTCAAACCATAATGTTGTTTTGATGTATTTAAATGGCAGGGTTCGTCTGCGGTAACACTGTAAAGCAGTATTTTTTTTAACGTAATAGTACTATTACAGTGCTTTGTAGCAGGATAAATCAGAACTTCGGTTTCAGGTTGAGACTTGCAATAATTTTAACCTATTAAACAGCGAATGACAGGTCTAGAAAGGAGAGTGGTGTTTTTATCTCACATCCGATGGATTAAGTTTAATTTACTTTCCACGCCCAAGTAAATAGATCCCGTGTAAAAGAGGCACTATTATGATTTTTAATTTGGGAAAAGTCACTTTATTTTACTTAAGTGGGAAGGGTGGGTGTGTCGTTTTTTTCCTTAAGGGGAGAGTCAGGAAGCAGACTTGTTTTCCTTTTCATCCCCGCACCTTTTTGCTGTCTACCAGCCCCTATAATGGTCGATCACAGTGTTTCCCTGAGAAGTACGGAGAGGGACCCTGTGGTCTCTGTCTCTCTCAGTTGGTGAAACTGCTCCAATGTGGTGCTGTTGCCACGCTGTGTTTGCTAACCCAACAAAAAGCAAACAACTTAGTCTATTATTCACAGCATGTATTTTTAAATCCTGTATAGTTTATAAGTTTTTTTAAGTTACTGGCATTCATTTTGTCAATCAAAGAAAATCTTTGTTTTTTTAAAATGAAATTAAACACATTTAAATTTCATGTTATGAGAAAGAGCTTTTTTGCGAAAGGTTCTGGTGATCTGACGGGGCAGTATGTTAGTGTAGCCTTTTCTATTTATATAAACATTTCTTTGCATTCTGTCTGTGTTACTTACAAGTGTGCGTAATATTAAAGCTGTGGACTAATTGAATAACTGACTAAGTGGACGAGGAAACACACCACCCCCAACAGAGATGTATTGTCGAAATGTGTTAAGAGCATAAACGCTTACAAGTAAACCCAAGATATGTGAAATCTGCAGTTTTTCTTAAGCTTTGTAAGCACTGCCTCTTTGTGTCGTGAATCCCAATTGATACCTAATTCTTGCCTACAAATATTTTTAGCTTCATTAAGTAAAAAAAAATAAAGTAAATGAAGTATAACTCTGGTCTGCAGATCTGAAAAATGAGACAATGCAGACTATTTGCACATATTTCTTTTGTACAAGAAAAGGGCTTTTCACCATGTAGAACGCTATCTTGCACCACAGGGTCTTGCAAGTAAATGGAAACTTGACTGTTGGTTCAGAAATGTGTCCTATAATGCTGGACTGCTATAATGCTTCTAGACAGTGCTTGATATATTGTAGAAGCATAATATGTTCCCCCGTGTGGTGTAAAAAATGGCTGAAACTCTTGTGACTCCCCAGTCTCAGTCTCACTCCTCTAAAGCCACACAAGTCTATGTTTTATAAAGGTTTCCACAGCACCAGTCCAAACTTTACCCTGCTGCCAGAAATTGCGCGTGTGTGTGATAAAAGCGACCCAGTTCAGGGCAGGCCTGTCTGAGTGTATGACTGTCTGGTTCCTGTTAGGGGCTGTTTGGTTTGCATTCCCCTGTGGACAGGACTGAAGCTCTGATGCGATATTTGGGGCCAAATTCTTCCCACTCCCTGTTTGTCCTGGTGTAAAATGACCCCACCCATGGCTAACCAGATGTGCAGTCCACAGTGTGCTAATTGTACCACTGTTAAAAAAGATCCTTTGTCATAGTCCTCTTAAAAGCATGTGCTGCTTTTAATGTGCCGCATTGGATGGCATTTTCTATCAATTTGCTGTAATACCAGCCCATTAAATGTCATTTTTATAGTTCTTTAAATTGTATAGTGTGGTTGACATATGTGTGATAATGTCTGAGGCATGTTTCCTGACAATCGTTTCTGCCATTACACCCGACTGCGACTTCCAGTCACACAGGATAGACTCCAGATGGGAATCTGTAACTTGTGGTATTGTGGCATAAATTGCAGCTGACTTAATGAGTTACTTTGTTAAGTGTGTGTTGTTTTCCCCATGTTCTGCAAGGCTTTTTTCAGTCACTCCTCTCTCATAGCCGAGGGTACATTTTTAAAAGGTGCCAGGCACAAAGCCAATGCTACTCAAAAGTAGAAGTAGATGCGCAAGCATCTGTCAGGGAACCAACCATCTTATCTCCACATAGAAGTTTTTATGCATCGTCAATAAAATTCCATCTCTTTTCAGAGAGAACTCTTGAAGGCTGGAATTTGACCGAACATCGTAAATACCTTCTTCTGTTAGACTTGAATGCACCTATTAAGAGCAAAACTTGAACCAGTTACAGCTGAACACTCATAACTCATCCTCAAATAGTCCATCTCTCAGAGTATAGCCTTCCAACAGCTGCACATCTCCCTCACCCACCCAACATGTTGTGCATGTCTACACAGCTGTTTCCATGGCGTGAGAAAGCTGACACCACCCTTGTGTGTGCGCCGAGGTGCCCCCATTTTATTTAGCGGCATGTGGTGTTGGGACGTCCGTGTTACGTAGCCTCTTTGTATGTAGTCCTTCAAGGTTGCTCAGGCTGAATGACAGGCCCCCTTTAAAATCCACTTGCGTTGCAGTTGTTCATCTCTCAGAGGTGACACCTGCTCTGGAGTTTTTTTTCTTTCTCTTTACGATCTGCCAGCCAACAAGGTGCTTCAAATTGCTATATTTTCTCTTGGCAGGAGGAGACAGCCCATATAACATCTCGAGATGTAGCCTGGTAGTGGAGAAAAGGCGTTGTTTTAAGGTAGCAGAGAATAGGAGGAAGTCAGGATTTTTATTTTTTTTTTATTGTCATAAGATGTAGGTGTTTCTGTGGGGAACAGAATAGTTTGGATGACTTAAGAAAAATATTCCTTGTTTCCCATACCTTTTCTTAACAGGCTTATTTTTATGTTGTATAATAGATAAAATGGCCCATTGCACGGTTTATGGTGGAGCCATACGGTGCATTGTACCATACTTGTGTGTGCATATAGCATCCGCCTTTGCAAATACAGTTTTGTGTCTGCTTGTTAGTCTCTGTGTGCTGTGATATAACAGGACGTTCCCAGGAGGACTGTCAGTATTTGGAGGACAAACTGTCTGCTGTCCACTGTGGTGCCTTTGTCGCGAATTGGTCCTTTGGGAACAGCT
The DNA here is from genome assembly GCA_016785345.1 of Trinectes maculatus. Lineage (NCBI taxonomy): Eukaryota > Metazoa > Chordata > Actinopteri > Pleuronectiformes > Achiridae > Trinectes > Trinectes maculatus. The sequence continues at coordinate 551,316 of JAFBJQ010000285.1, forward strand.
GTTTAGAGAACAGATTTTGATAAATGGAGAATGCTAGAAGCCCGTGTTTGGATTTCTTCCCGATGTCTCATGTTTCTGTCCTTCTGCTTATATGGTTCTTCACTTATCTATATATCTGTATCTGCCTGTACTGAAGTCGGTACTGTCCCTCTGTCGCTCGACCCCTGGTGTTCCTTAGCACAGGGCACGACCTGCAGTCACCCTTGACATGCAATCAATGTAGCAGCTAACAAGATTGAGCACCGCTCGCAAAGTAAGAGACTGCTTAGAGCTACGAGAGAGCTTAGATAGAGACTGGCAGCGAGGAAAATGAGGGTTGTTTGGACAGGACTGGTGTTGCAAGAGGAACCCGTTATACCTCATACACCCCCACCCCTTTCTCTTCTCCCCACATTCTATCCCAAAGCACCGCTTATAAGCTGGAATTTAATTAACCAAGAGCCATTCTGTGAGCTGGTTAACTGAGTTGTCGCCAACAGTGAGAAAGCAGAATTGGAGGCTTTGTGCTGTCCCTCTCTCTGTCTGCCTCCCTTTCTCTGACTCCCTCTCTGGTAATAAATTAGGTGGTGGCATCAGTCTGACAGGGTGAGCTGTAGGGGTCGTGGCAGCACCCAGCATTGTTTTGCCTGCCTTCCTTCTTGCATACCTCTGCCAGAGAGCTGTCCTAACCAGGAGCCCCACCACCGTGTTACCCCCTCACTCATAAATCTTCTGTTTCTCCTCAACTACAACTCCGATCCCTTCTTGCTGCCCGAACCCTGCACCAGCCCCAGCACTGCCCCCCTCTTCCATTCCCCACAGCGGGTGTTTTATGATAAAGTCATTCAACGACAGCCACAGCTCTTATCGCAGGCCTCAATCCCGTGAGTGCTGGGGCCTCCTTATCACTACTGACTCTGCCTGGCCTCCTGCCTCTGTGCCTGGACTGCCTGGTTGGCTATCTGGCTCACTGCCGCCAAAACTAAGTGTCTTTCCTTCTATTACAGCAAACTGATAGACAACACATTGCCCGAGGCAGATTATCTCTCTCTCTCTGTCTGCTGCTTTTCCCAAGCCTGAAAGCAGATCAACCTGTTAAAGCTAACAACGAATAATGTGCCCAGAGACACACTGTGTGTGTGTGTGTGTGTGTGTGTGTGTGTGTGTGTGTGTGTGTGTGTGTGTGTGTGTGTGTCTGTACTAGATGATAAAAATCCTTTACAAAACTGTGTGATGCTGCTCATGATACTGACATGTTTGACTTATTCCCCACCCTTTTTTGAAACCATAGTTCCTCCCTTTGTCCTTGACCCAAGTTGAATCGGCTTACGCTTTTCCCTCTTAATATTTTGTCTCATGTAAAAACATTTACGGAAAAACTCTGCAGAGAAGGCGCGTCAGTGGTTGTTTTTCCTTCAGACAGACTGCGAGAAGGAGGGAGAGCTGTTTTCTAGCTGTGGTGACAAGAGAGGGCTGCTACTCTTTTGCCCTCTCTCACAAAAGTAGGTCTGTCTCTCAGCTTTCCTTTGACTAATTTAGATTGCATCATGAATCATCTCTCACCTCCTCCCTCCTTCACACATTTATGTGGATATGCAACTCAGTGAGGAGAAAGTATGGGCCCCACCCTGTTACATTCTTTGAGTGCCTTAAATAGCTCTCTCACCCCTTCGCTCATAGGAAGTCCCCCGAATTCACTGGGCCTTTTTCCTTTGCATATGTGTGTGTAAAGTCTGAGTTGTTATGACACAATACCATTTTAATAATTAGGTTTCCCAGGAATGATACCAGTAAAAACTTTTCTCCCTTTCCTGTTTCGTCTTCGATTTTTAGCGTAAAAAGAAGGATTAAAAAACCGAGCTCCTCCCTCAATTTGATCCCCACCCCCCTCTATATTCGCTTTCTCTCCTTTCAGAGGAGGAATGGCAAGTGAGTGTTGGCAGCCAGCTCAGGAGTTTTACCAGGAGCACAGTCAGAGCACTTAACCTCCAGCCTGGTGTTTGTTTTCCCTACACAGTCTCTCATACCATGTTGTAGCACAGATTGACATGAACGTCATAGCATTGCATAAGAACATATACTCTGCTATTTGATGGCCACATTCATGAAGAATAACTTAAGTTTGGGTACTACGTAGGTACTACTCACCAATACCGAGTACTCAGTGACACCTGTGACCACTGCTTCACAAAATAGCTGCACCTTAGCCAGCCAGTCTGGTGTATGAGAAAAGTACTAGCTCTTTGCCTCAGCCTCAGAAAATCTTTGCCATTAGCAGTCGTCTCATTACCTAAGTCAGCCATAAAGTGTGTAGATAATAAGCTCAGGTTGCAGTAAAGTAGTTACTGAAAGAAAAGAGATCCCGGCCAAGGAGAGTCACAAAGGCCTTGGATTAAATGATTGATTAGTTGCATTGATTCCTTTTTTCCTGCTGTGGCGAGCCAGCATGGAGAAATGTTACCAGTGGAAGGAGTGATAAGATCCAGGTATTATGCTAAAGTCTGTGTCTCCCTCACCTTAACCTAAACCTAAGATTATTTTAACCCTAAACAGTCGATTGAAGATAGCTCCCCAGGTAAACAGAATTCAACACAACATCCTTCTTCAAAACGTCCTAGCAGATCAGTCCACATTGTGGTTTGCTGCCTTTACCTTGGTGTCTCACTAGTTGTAGGCAGGCCGATAAATCAAAGTTGAATAATTTACCTGTCCCCCAGCAGCCGCTGTTGTTTCTGTGAGGCTTGGCAAGAACAGACGGCGCTGCCATAACCTTCCCCAGGGCCCACAGAAAGTTAGGTGGCAAGGTAGTGTGAATCTGTAGCTTTTTTTTTTTACTAAGATTTAAATCTTACAAACTCCTACTATAATCAGTCTCCTCTTCTTCATTTCCAGTTTTTGTAAACTTTTTTCAGACTTAACATGCCAGGATCCATGGGATATATCAATTCTCCATGTTGCATTTCTCTGCATTGCTGTTGCTGTATTTAGATATATTTCATTTGCACAAAGGCTTTTCCTTAATAGACCATTTGCCTATGTTTGCCAATGTTTAAAATGTCATATAAGCTTATCAACTCAAACAGAGACAGAGATTTAGCATCATCCTGCTCAAACTTTTTTTTGCTCTTTACTTGTAAGTGATGGAATTTATGCTGGTGTGTGGGAGGACTCAGCCTCAACCTATTCAGTGCTATTTCATCTGCTTGAACTGTCTGCCTGACACAGTTACACATAGTGACTGTCTAGACTAACTAGTATTACATGTGTTTCACAGTTGTTTTTTTACAGTGGCTGTCTGCCCTACAGTCTTGTGCTGTAATGTAAAACATGATCTGCTTAGCATAATTTATGCCTATGTGCAACACGGCCAACCAAAAGTGACAGTAGTGTCCTATTAATACCATACAACTGCAATTCAAAAAAAAAAATTATCTGCTGTTTGTTTAGTGTTTGTCATTGCACATCTGTTCACCGTGAGGCTTAAGTCTGTCTGTCTCCATCAGTGTAGCAGTTGCGAGGAGATTACATAGCAGGAACAATGGGTGGTTTTGTATGATTAGGCTTTAATTGGTGAAACAAAGGGCCTCTTTAGCAACATGTGAAATGTAGGAAAGACCGGCACAAATGCCCACCGATAACTCGCAGGAAAGAATGTGCTGTCTGTATGAAAGGGTTAGGGAGCATGAGCGTCATCGCTGCTCAGTAGATTGATTGTGTTCGCTGGAAGTAAAGAGGCGAGCAAGGCTGCCTAGAGCGAAGGGAGGATGGTTAGTGTGATAAAGAACAGTGGGGGGAGACAGAGGATTCCTATGTGATGTGAATGAGGTCAGCTGGTTAGTTATGAGGAACGTCGCTAACCCCTCCCTCAGCTCCACACACCACCCCTCTGTCTCACCCTCCCCCCAGCTAATGATGACACAATGGTTTTTTTGTGCCTTAATGGACCAGACATACACTGGGTTCATTTCCATCAGATCACACAGACGTGTGCATACCAGTGCTGTCTGTCAAACAAGGCCACACTGCTGCTGCACTGCACTGCATTTTTATGCATTGCATTATGTGCACATGGTGTATTAGCTGCATGCACCCTCCCATCTGTTGTGCTCTCCCTATTAAATAGTGGTAGTCAGGACAACTCGGAACATCTTGAAGAAATCTTTATCGTATATATTTGTTGACAAGAACAGCAATTTCAGGTTTAAAGCCTATTGCAGTTACCATTGCGGGGTCTGGTGGTGTTCGGCCACTGAGATAACAATCAACGCAAGTCGCAGTCAACGCAGTTCGTGCTTCCGCTACTGATAAGCTTTATGTAGATGCCGATATCCTTATATACCTGCCTATAGTGCTAATACAACTACTAACTAGGTTGCTGACCATGACCATTTAGTTTTAGATTTTCATGAGCTGATATGTCGCAATCATCGAAAGTAAAACAAAAAAATTTGAAAAAAAGATTCACTCATAATGATTCTTCAGTATCAGAAAATTGTATGTTGTAAATGAAGGAAGATTAAAAAACTTCTACAATATTCTAATTTTTTTTAGCTGCAGCCGTGTGTTGGTAGACACAGTTCTGCTGAAGTATTTGATAAGGGAAGCAACTCTTGACTGAGATTAAATAAAATAAACTGTAGAGTTTGACATTTTGAAAATGCACCACCAGCTGCCCTGACTACACTTGGGCCGTAATTTCCACCATCTTTACTTGGGGTCATTATGTAGGAATATTGCCCATAAAAGGCTTACAAGGTGTTGTTTTATTGACATCTTGGATAAGATTACAGCGGCTCTCGTCTGTCTAGTGTATATATTTCCTACAGAATGTCTCAGTTCTGTCTGCCTTCATCGCTATGTAAATGTATATTATCCCAATCTCTTGTTCCCCCAGACACGTGTTCATATACCGTTCGTTAGCTGTCCCTTTTATCCTTTCTTTTCTAAAAAGTTGTAAATATTATTATTATTATTATTATTATTATTGTATCTGTTTGACATTGCCTTCCATTTAGTAGAATGACTGATATATATAGTGGTTTTCGGTATGAGGAGTGCCCTACCATTTTCATATTTTTCTCTGAAAGAAATAGTTTCCAGTATCCCAGGGTGTGATTAATTTATCCCCTCTTTTTACTCTCACTCTCATCATCCTCTTCTGTGTTTCTACTTCTCTCCCGTTTCTCCTAGATTTTCATCAGCCTCCCTTTATTACCATTTGTTTCCTCCATTGCAGTTTCCCACTCTACCCAGAGGTTAGCGTTAGAGCAAGTGTGGTGAAAATCCAGCCTTGGGGCTACATTGCCTCTTTTATGTGACAACCAGTGGTGAAGTTAAAGACCTACAAGGTAGTCTGTCGGTTTGCATCAGTCCAGCTCCCACTGTCCCACTGCGTTCAGGTCCTTAGTGCACACTCGACCCTCCACACACTCAATCTCTGCCTCAAACGCTAGCTGGTAGAGAACAGCTGCATCAGCTGCCTGAAACTGTGCACATGTATATGCATGTATACACTAGATTGTTAAGCCCTCACATCTCAGAGCTGTAAGGCAGATCAGTGTTTAAAAGCCTAACCACAGAGGAGGCTCGGTTAATGACAGATGAGTCAGTGAGAAGGCTTCTCTTTGTGTTTTTCTCATCTCTCTGACCAAGTTGTTATGTCCCCTACAACATCTTTATTTTTTTTTAATCTTCATAGAGAATGCATTCTAGCTTGAGTTACAACTACCAACACTTGCATGCAATCTAATCTTGAGTAACTGGCCCAAAACAGTTTAGGGTCTGGCAGAGGAACCTGCATCCAGATATTTAATTCATTTCCTGTATGTTAAATTTGTTATATAAGAAATGGTATACTAGAAGATGACAAAAAGCCACCACAAACGCAACAGCAGCATCTGTTTTGAGAGAATGTGTTGTCACACCCTGGGACAACGGCTGAGTGGCTGTTGGACTGGAACTTTAGATGGTAGCTACACGCCCCAGCAGGCCCTGTCCCGGAGGATAAAACAACAGCTGACACACACACACACTCGCGCGCACACACACACATGCGCACACACACACACGCGCGCACACACTTTGTGATGTAACCTGTTTGTCTTTCTTGGATTTTTTTCACTGGGTTTGCTAAATTGTGTTACATCAAATGCACCACTGTCACCTGTAATTGCAGCTGCTAAATCACTTCTGGGTGGGAGACAGGCTAACATTTGGGATGACACATTAGTTAATTAGCAGCAGCAAGTAAAAGTTTCTCAATTTTATATTAGTGAGAAAACCGACAACAGGACAAGGACTGTAGCTACAAATCAGCCGTTAAATGCCGTAATGTGTTAATGGTTGTACCAGTAGTTGTTGAAATGGTTCTGGAGAGGGGCTGATCATTTCTGTACTAGTTTGTAAGGTGCAACTGCTTTTGCAGTATGTTTTTAAATTCTTTACAAATTCCTTAATACCAATGAAGGTACACTGCATTAGTTGTAGATAGGTCTACGTGTCTTATTTCATCACTGGTAATAATAAATTACTGTTTTCAGTGGTAGCATTTAAGATTATGACAGCCATTCAAATCTGCATTTTGACCTTTACTGTCCCATTGAATAAAACCCTTCTTTTCTTGCGTGAGCCCAATGTCTGGCTTTACTTTTGCTCCATCTGTCACAGATGTCTGTTTGTTTTGCTGCTCTCTCGTTTTCTGGCATCAGGTCTTCCTGTTGTTATCAAGTGACCTCATTCCCTGATACAGAGAGAGTGAAAGGAATTTGGTTGTTGCTCATTTTGTCACTCCCCCCACCTACCAAACATGTATTAAATAAAGAGATTTTTATTTCAATCTGTTTGTTGACATTTGCAATACCGAACTTCTGGCTGACTCCTGCTGCTTCCATCTGTTTCTCACATTGCCACAGTTACAGTTGATGTAAGGATGCATGTTCTGTCTTAACATCTCTTTATGTTGCCTTTTTAACAGCGACAGAAATGACCAGCTGAATAATCCCCGCATTAACCTCATCCTGCCACTGTAATCACTGCAGCCCTGTACGTCCATATTACTTTGAGCCATATATCACTTTGGATCACAGAACAAAAACTGAGAAACACACAGCAGAAACCTTTTTGAACTGATGGTGGAGACTATTGAGAATTTATCCTCACTCTCTACCATCATTCTCATTGGTTCTGAGCGTTGCGGTCTCCTTAGTTACACGGTGTGGCGACAGGAAGCACAGTGCATGTTATCGTCTGCAGGCACATTGACAGTCGGAGCCTTTCCTTCCTTCCTTTCTTGTTTCCTCTTCTGACAGCTGGACCTTTCCTGGCATTGTTGCATGACAAAAGAGGAGCTTTGTGTAGGTTTCAAGTGTTTTAAATAGATGAAAAGTGGTTAGCTCTTTGGTCTTCCCTTTGGGGTATAGTGTTTGTTTATATATGAAGAAGAGTCACTGCTGTCTACAGACAGGAAATGTCAATTTTTTTAACCTCCTCCAGATAGTGGGGAAAGGACAGAAAGGTAACCCCCTTTTTCATAAGCCAGAGTACGTGGAGCCAGGGACTGCTCCTTGAATCCACAGCACATATAGACACACATCCTAACAACATGCATCCTGACTCCCCATCCTGTTATTCTTCCCATTTCTTATCTTGTAGTCTCACATCTTGTTGAGCTCACAGCATGCATCCTGTGCTTTGCCATTACATAGCGTCCACCCCATTGTTTTGCTGTTTGTGTAGGTTTGTCTGTGCAAATGCAGCTGCCTGCCTGTAGTCATATGACAGAAGTCTCAGTGGAAAAGATGGTTGCGTTTCCTGGAAGTGTGTGTGCGTGTGGACTGAAGGTCCGTCACACTAAACATAGAGTTAAATGGGTTAAAGCAAAGAGAGGTAGATTCTTGAATAGGACAGTGTAGCATGCCTCTGGTCTCGCGCTTGCTTGTTTATAACTGATTCACTGGCAGGTAAAGTCTGCGAAATGAGTTCCCATGAGATACAGGAGAATCAACAATATGTTTGGCTATTATGCCTTGTTCATGCTTTGAATGTGTGTTTATGTTCATACTAATTAATCAGCTAGTTTTGATTGCACCTGTAACAACCAAGCATCCTTTATAGTATGCACAGAACATACAACCGCGGTAGGTCTGTGGAAATGCTCCATGTATTTTGGCTTACTTGTGGCAGGATGTTTCCTTTTCTTGACTGAGTACATCCTCTCAAATGTGTGAAACCATTTTCCGATCATGAGGCTTCTCTCCTACAGCCAGCCTCTTAAATGACTATTGCTGTGCGTTCCAATTTAACGCTACATATCACTCTTCCTTTCGATGGCAAAAGCAGTAGTAAAATCTTTGCTTGGTATTTTACAAGGAGACCGACTCTGTATTTGTGTGCATTAGGTTGTCTGTTTCAGCTGAGCAAGGGTATTGGGCTACTTGAAATGGTAAGCAATGAAGAGAGGAGGTTTTAGCACAGGACTCTAAAGTCTGCTGTGCTGGATTAGAAATTCTGTTTTGCAATCATTGAATAATTAGTAATATTATGAAACTACTTTGAGAATTAGCTTATTTGGTTCTGTCAGCTACAACACGTAATGTGCAGGGCTTCTTGGGAAAGAGCCATATCTGAGTATAAAGGGACGAAAACAGTTTTGCTCATTTGGAGTGCCCGCCTTAAGGTTTCACTGTGAATTTACGTGCATATGTGCGCACATATACTCACAAGTTTCACCCCAGGATCCTGTCGAATGTAGGCCCACGCAGAGAGTAATGAACGTTGGCCCCTCGCGGCAGCCATTAGTGTAAGCCATTACGGTTCAGTATTGAGCCAGCCCTCCCTGCCAGTTTCACATCACTCTGTGGTAGACCCCACTGCGTGCACAAAACTGGCACTCCTCTGGCTCATTGAGCTGCCAGCATGCCCCCTGCAGCACACACCCCCATAATGCAGTTCCACATCATCAAATGTGATGATCCCTTGCTCCAATTTTAGTCTGAGGTCTTAATAGCTTTGCAGCTACTGTGTGAAACACTAATTTCAGTGTTAAGCTGAGGCTGGAATAGCATGGTGATATGATTGAGAGGGATAAGATGAGGTTTTCATGGAACATGTTAATTATCTGCCCTAATTGTTGAGACAGATTGTTACTATTTGGCCATCAGAGCAACTTATTTGTATAATTTAAAAATTATGATAAATAATGTATTCATGCCAAACCTTTGATGCTTTGTCTTTATATTTGTCATATTTTTAAATTGACCTTTCTGCTAATCTTTTTACATACAGTTTAACAATCCACAGGAGTGCCAGTGGATGATTATTTTTTGCCACACTGGTGGCTGGTGATTTCATTTTTGACTCTTTTTATTTTTCACACACATTCTGAGCTGCCAGCTATGGGACCACAACAGTCTTTGTTGTCTTCCCATCTTAGGGTATTGTATATTTAGTCGCCTGACCAGCATATTCAGTCTTTTTTGTCCCACTCATTTAAATTTCTCTTTTTTAGTCTCGCACTGCTTTGGACCCCCTCTTCTTGTAAGCACTGTTTGGTTTGTTTAATCACCCAGCTAACAGGCTATAGCACGTTCCTATAAGACACTGTCACTGTGGCTGCCAGCAGCTACAGAAAGGCACATACAGCTTGGCATTTCCTCCCCTTCCTGCACGCAGTCACAGTGACAGCCCCAGAAAACATTGCATTTGTCACCAGTTATGATTAATGGCTTTGCTGATTGCTGTTCTCGGCCATCACCACACCTATTCTTTTTGCTTTTAGCATACATATTCTTGGGGATTTAGAAGCAGAGGTAAACAAAGCCTCCAAATTGGCAATATGCCTGACACATGTTTTGATTTGACAGAATACTGACATTGTTTATTGCTGTAAGTTTATTTTGAATGAAGGATTGTTTTGAGTGTAACCATTTATAAATCAGATCAGACTCAACCATATAGTACAAAGTCTTTTTGTAGTTTTGATAAACATGACAAGTTATGTATACTCATGTTTGCCGTTTGAAGACCTTTTAAAGATCCTTGTGTCAGTTTTTCTGTTTTCACAGTCTGTGACATTTTGCTATATATGAAGCAATGGCTTCTAAGGTATGGAGGAGGAGAGGCTTACTGTTATTTCCTTCTTGTTTCCTGTTGTATTTATTTAGCAGATTTTTCTCTGAGGCAGTTTCTCTCCTCCTTTCATGCGGAGTGTTATTTCTGTGGGTTCGCTCTCTCAGGGGAGCCCTGCCTACAAACACAAAATCTCATTAGCTCATGTGTATGTGTGGGTGTTTTAATGTTTAAATGGCTGTTTGTTTTTTTGTATTATATGTTCTTAGATTTATGTCAAGGCCCGCACATTCCTGTCCATTGTTAGACCATAGCTAAATATTGTGTGAGTCGTGTTCTATGTGTGTGTGTTTTCAGGCAGCTTCAGCTCATTATTGATGACCACAGAGCAGAACGTCTACTCTTGGGGAGGTAGCTGTTCAGGATACAGTCATGAACATGAACATGAACATGAACACTCACATACCCTACACCCTGCATGTATAATCGTAATGTTAGCCACAGACAGAAATGTTGTTAGTGAAAGTTTGTCTAATTATTTTTTTAAATTGTAGGATGCATTGGGTGAATTTAGATTAAAGCCTGATTGCTTTGTTTCTTTGCTTGCCATTTACCTTCTAGATAGCTGAGAAAGCGTGTCTGTGTATGTGGGGGGTTTTCTGTATTTTATTTATTAATTTTTGACCTGGCTCTGAGAGGAGAAGATCTGGAGACTTTGTTATGCTAGTCATTTATTTAGTGACCTATCTACTTAAAGACCTGCCGCTGGAGCTTTTTACCCAGCCTGCCTTTGGAGAATCACACACAACATAAATCTCACCCTCTAGTTTCCTGCGAATTGCACCGTCATTTCTGTCTCGAGCCATTTAAACCCCCCAGCCTGTGTGTGCCCACTGTTATAACCACGTAATGTCAGGGTTCAGGAACAATATGGATACATAATTTTAAAGCAAACTGGAAATGTTATTTCTCAGGACCATTTTAAATTTGACAGCTAGCTTAAGCCTTGCTTGCAAAAACTGTTCATACTGATCACATCCACAATTCATATGTAAACTGAGAGTTGTTTTTCCCGTCTAAAGGAATACCTTACAGGTGCAGAGATGGGTGATGAAATCCTCAGTTTTTGTTAATCAGAATAGTGAAATCTATCTCAGTGCCAAAAACACCCAAAGTCAATGTGATTTCTCAGCAATAAATTGAATTTAATTCGGTTGCAAGCGAAGAAGAAAAGACTGTACAGGATACAGGCTACAGGATGTCGTCATTAATGTCATGAATGCATGTCCACCCTCATGCAAACTCTGCAAGACATGCCGAACCAAAACATGGTATTTTTTTTGTTAGAACTGAAATACATGCAGGGTAGTGCAGCATCGACAGCACAGGGATAGTTTGCATAAGAGACTCGTGACGTACAGACCCACTGTTAATGCAAAGATTAGAAAGTAGAAATGAGACAGGGGCACAAGGAAACTTCTTTTCTTTCACAAGAAGGGAGGAGGTGAGAGGCAGCTGCGTGTTGACGATAAGACCAAAAATGCATACATTTTCATGGTTCAGTCATCCCCATCAGTGCACAGTATACTTTGGATTTCTTTTTTAACAGAAACCTCAGTCTTTCACACGCTTGGCCTGCCAAACCCTTAACTGTTGAAGTGGGGTGTCATCTTGAATAAAGTTGTCTGTGCCATGAACAAAGGGCAGGAATGCATTAAACGGCTAAATCCATTCACTTGCAGTGGGTACCTAGGCTTTGTGATTACTAAAGTGCACAGCTTTAAAGTGAAAAGACATGTACTTTGCGTTGCGTTTGAGTCACTTTTCACGCAGCACCAGTGCATTTAGGTCATTTAGACCCTTTTTTACCTATCCTTACCTCAACCTTTTTGCATGTGATAATTGTAATAATTGAATATACATTCATGAAAGCAGTGCAGTTTGTAAGAGTATATGAGCTTGAATCACGGTAAAAAGGGGAGTTTCGCTCAGTCTCTCTGCATAGTTAAACATTTGATCATTTTTATTATTAATTGGTATGATACTAAGTCTGTATCAGGTGCCAAATATGATTTGCATTATTCCAGGCATCTAAAGCTGCTTTCCTGAGGCCAATTTGATCACACTGATTACTCACCAGTTACATTTCTTTTTGACACACACGCACACTCTCTCTCTCTCTCTCTCTACTCTTCACACAGTTAAGGATATGTATGAACAGATTTGCTCAGCAGGATCAGAGAACATTTTACAGTGAGTTAGAGGGTGAGGACAAAGCAGTTACAGAGCTGGGCTATTTTTGGGCCCTTAATGGACCTGTTCCCATTCGGTGGTGAAGCAGGGCTGGCTGAATGATCTTCACTGGTCTTAACCCTGGTTACAGTATCTCCGTCTGGACTTCCTCATTGTTTTTAATTTGACTCTGCTCTCTTTCTCTGTCTACCTCTCTGGCTTATCTCGTTGCTCTGCCTTTTGATGTCTCATCCACTCTTCCTTGATGTTTGTCCTCATGCCGTGTTTACCTTCATTAGTTCGAGCCAGATCAGAGAGGCTGTATCATTAGTAAATATTTCTATCTCAGTTGGCTGTTCTTTCATTATGCCCCTTCCCTCCCAATTTCAACCACCCTTGAACTCTTGTCTGTTTGTGTGGTCTTTGTTATTTGCAGCAGGCTGGGTCAATAAAAGCTCCTCTATTTTCTGACTTTGTCAAATATCAGGAATTTAGATACAGATAGATTTACAGAGACAGGCCTAGATCTACTGTTGCTGTCAACAGCAATGGTCTCTACAGGACAAAAATCTGGTCTCACTTATATAATGCTGTTTGCACATGTGCCTTTTTTGTATAACCGAAATAGTTTTAGTATGTCCACTGAAATCACAGCTGTGATTGCAGTGAATTGAGTGCAGCAGAAGATATTTTGATGAGCACACCACTTCTAAGCATGTAAAGATGCCATTATGCATATATATTTCATTTTATTCATATTAATAAGGTAACTGAAAAAAGCCCAATAACTAGCATTTAATTGTATTTAACTGTATTCCTCCTCTGTACATTGTCTTTGACATCATGTAACCTTGGCATTAAGTTAAATACTTATGACACATGATGTCATCTGAGAACCCTTCATCCATTAGGGAAGACCTTGATATACCTAAATCAAGACTTTCCTTTTCTGGAGTTAGTCTTTTTTGTTGCCCAAAGGTTTTTTCCTTATTCCATGGTCGAACAAGAACCTGTTCTCACTCAGCATCCACTCACCAGACTTCTATTTGATTCTTGCTTTATCTCCTCTCCTACATCCTTTCACTTATACACTCATGATCACAGAATTGTTGAAGGTAAATCTTTTCTTTATGTTAGCTTACATCATGCAGATAGATTTGCAGCCACCGCCTATATCATTTCAGGTTTTTTTTCACTTGCTGTAAAACTTGTGAAGGAAGGGCAGGAATTGAGAGAAACAAAAAAAGGAGAAGGATAAATTGCAACGTGTTAACTTACATCAAGGCAGAAGAGAACTGTTGTGTGAGTAGACAAGAATACAGCAGCACCCTGCTTGCTCAGCACTGTGGTTATAATTCTTCCTCTTTCTTTTGACTTTGTCTTTAAAAAAACTGCTTTCACTATGCCCTCAAACTACTCTCAAGGTCGTTTTTGTTTAGACCTGACAGATATCTCAGTACAAAACGAAACAGATAATATCTTTTACATTGTGGTGCGCGTTTGTGTGTGCAGCCATCCCCACCATAAATAGACAGGTCTGACAGGTGTGTATGATTGTGCCTCTGTGTGTGTTTGTGTGAGTGCGGCTTGCTGATTCAGGTTGTCAGTGACACACTGGCATTGAGCTGAAAGATGGCTGAAGGGTAACAATGGGAGATCTACACACAAAGTGGAGCCCAAAAGTCTGCGGCCATTTTTTCTGTTTGTGGGAGAATGGTAGAGAATGGAGAATGGACATGTAGACAAGTGTAATAGATTTATTTGTAATCCTCATTTTTGTCATCTATTGTTAGAGTTGAGAATTAGTTATATGATTGTCTACCCCAAAGACTCTAGTCAGTTGTCATTTTCCCCCGTCTTTTTTTTAAAGATAGTAATCTTTTTTTTAATCTCCTTGTTGTATCTTTCTTACAAAATCATGCTTTTCTTCTATGATGGACAGCTAGACAAATGATTTTGTTGGTCATGCAAGGCAGGGGGTAATTTTTAGGTGAGCGCAGCGCTTCACAAAAGACATTGCACGCTTAAATTAGGGGTTGTCAAATGCTGCACGTCTCCACTGATGGCCCAGCACGGCCCCTTTATGTTAATGTGGCATTTCAGCAACAGGAAATAGAATTAGGCGAAGGAGGGGTGCTGCTGGTGGTTGTTGTGTTGCATTATAACATGTGCACACCTCTGTATTTCTCATTTGTGAGATTAATGTTCCTTGATTCCAGCTATATATAAAATAATATATATAAAACGGCTCATACCATCTCTTCCAACAAAACATTGATTTGCAATTATGTGTTGTGTTTTTCACTATTAAAGTGATAGGCTGTCATGGTGTCCCCCTATTTGATGTGTCACTGCCTCGCCCCTCTGCGCTAATACATGGTCTGAATATGGCCTTAAGCCTGCAGCGTGAGTTAGGACTGATGCAATCTATCCACTGGGCTCCACGACTTGGAGTCACTGTGTTGACTACAGAGTGATGAAGTCATGTGGTCTGGGAAGGGGAACCACGGGGTTGTGTCCAGTGGCTGTTTGAATGGTTCCAATACATTGTGTTGTCCACACAGCTGCAGACCAGATGCTGTACGTATATGCTTTTAATGCTTGTGTGCTCATCAACCACACATTTGTTGGGCTGTCATCAAGGAAAAACATATTTTTTGATGATACAAGGTAAAACATATTTTTGCTTAACAAGGAAGCCCAGGAAATTGAAATCAATGAGTTTTTCCCTTTATGGGTGTTACAACTGCAGCTGTCAGTCCTCATTGAACTTAGACCCACCCGCATGTCAACAAAACAAAAGAAACATACAACACTCGAGAACACTGACAAATTTCTGTTGTTTTTCTAAACCTTTTTTTTAACAGCAAAGATGTATATGCTACATTAAGCCTCTGCCCTAGAGTCAAAATCAATATGACAGTGATATATCATATACAAAACAAAAAGTGCACTTGTACTGTTGTTTTTCATTTGCTTACCATAGTGTACACATTTTTGTGTTTCAGAGATCAACAGAGTGCGTAAAGACATGTACAGTGACACAGTGAATGGCCTTGTGGACAGACACCCGCTGGAGCTGCCTGAGCCTCTGGGACCCATAGTCCACCTGCAGGAAAAACTGTTTGTGCCTGTCAAAGAGTACCCTGATGTAAGTAGCAGTTTTATACATTTCACAATGTGTCGCCCGTCCTACAGTCAGTAATGTTGGTGCATTTGCATGGGTCTCTGGGTTGTAACCATAATGCCATTTGTAAGATATTTGTGCCTTTCCGTTCATGATTCCAGAACACGCACCCTCCTGCAGTTAGTCATAATACATATGTAAAACAGGTCCAGATGTTGATTAGGCAACATGGCCGATTATGGACGCATGAGAATCAGTATAGCCTTGCTTAAGTATCTGTTTGTGCATGTGTGGAGACACATATTCAGGGACCAAAACTGATATCAAAAATGTTTTTTTTAGAAAAAAATTAGGCTTATTTAGTTTTGGGTGTGTTTGAGCATTTGAGGTGTTAAATGCGGTCACTCAGCCCACTCTCTGGTTGTGTCACACCTTGAGGAGCAACGTTTCTCTCCATAATCCCAACAGCTTGTAGTTAGGAAATAATGGAGCGAGGTGACCAAGGATAAGCAACAACGTTGAGCAAAGCATGGTCCACCCAGGCATGGATTGCATTTTTTTCCTGACAGAATTGATAAAGAGCACCAGGGACTGGCTGGGATCATCTTAGCTCTAAATGACCAGACCTAGTCTCAGAGCTCAAAAGCTAAATCAACCAACCAATCACATCTTTCATCTTTTATCTCTCGTGATAGGGTTTCAGGGCCTGAGACAGCTGCCTAATTAGCCGTGAAAATTACATTTGCCGTCAGTGATTTAGAGGGCAAACGATATTTATTTGTTATATTTGCTTTAATTATTCTTATTGTTCTTGACATTATTGCAAAAATAATCAACAGTGTCACGTGTAAGTTTTCCTTTTTTTGCTGCCCCAACTACTCTTTGCAATTTTGAACTAGTTCAGTAGTGAAGGACTAAAATGTGTTGTTGAATTGCAGAAAATAGCAGATGGCGTTGGTACACATTAAGTGGAATTCATCCAGAACTGAACTTGTCTTACTGTGTAGTTTGATAATTGTGTAAACACAGAGCAAGCTACAGTATCTCTAAATCCACTTTTTTTATTCAAGGAGGATAAAGACTGGAATCACTTCATGAGGGTAGAGGAAAGATAATGAAGGATCAGTGTGAAAGGGGAGAGAGGGTTGAAATGGAGGAAGGGAAGAAAAATGTCACTCCCAATCCCCATTTGCTAAATAGGAGAGGAAATTGTAATGACAATTATTAGGCTGAGGAATACTTCCCCCTCTCTTATTTCCATCTGATTTTCAGGTTCCATGAAAAGCATGTGTGTGTGTGTGTACATGTATGCACACGTGAGAGACTCGATTCTGGGTTCACCAAAAAAAACAGGAAATAATTGTCCTGATGGTCTCTGCTTTGTCGTTTTGTCATAAACCCCCCTGCAATAGAAGATTTGTTGTCTTTCATACCATTTACCTCATTCATTTTGTTTACCCTGTCTTTTCCTGCGTTCCACACTTTTCTTGTCATTTGAGGATACTTGCTATTTACTTAAAATCCCCACAGTTTTCACAGTCAGTCACAAATAATACTCTTACCATATACTCATGCTGTAGTCACACTCACGATGGGGCTCGCTCTGTCTCACCTACAGCAACAAATGTGTGATTGTCCCCTGCTCTGGTTTCACCAGTAGATAATTAGATTGTCCGGGTGCCTGGATGCAGCGTGCCATGTCGGTTCTTCCAAAATAATCCTGCCAGCACACCTCAGCTATAATTTCCTTAAGTGTGTCCCTCTTCTGGTCTGTGTGCACTTGCTTTAGTGCCCCCACATTTTCCTGCAAATGTGTTTATGTGAAGGCCTGTGTCTCTTTCATGCCGTCTGTCCGCATTTCTCCCTACCCACTCCCTCACCATTCATCAAAGTCACCCATTTCCTGATGTCGTCAGTGGTGCAGAGCGCCGTGAAGCGTCACCGTGGAGACCGCATCTTGACTGACAGCTGAGTCGCAGGCTATCTGATAACTTCAACCTTCAATTAAATGCAATCTGTGGCTCCACTTTTCTCCGGAGCACACGCACACACACACATTGATAGGCAGCAGACTGACAGCTCAGCATGTCATTTCTGTTGACCTTCAGGCACCTGATAGGATGTGTGACATGTCTTTTAAGTGTGTCTCTGTCTCCACTTTATTCCCTGTGTATTTGTATTTGCCAACTGCTGAATGCCCAGGTGGGTTGTGGGCCAGCTACTGGGTAGTGAGAAACGCTTAGGAGTGAAAACAAATACATGCACCTATAGATGCCTTCCTTACTTTGCTGACTCTATGAAATGGGGCCCTAATTTAGATGCAAGCTATTGAGCAACTAGTAAACAGCTAGGTCTTGCCAGCTTCAAGATGCAGCAGAAAAAAGAATGATAGCTTATATAGGCACGGGTGTAAAAACTGTGTCAAATGTGTTTTTGTGTTGTGTAGGGGGCTGGAATGCTGAGTATAAACGTGCGAGTGTGTGTGTGTACAGGAGAGAGAGAATGAAAAAGTGCTTTATTGCCACAACACTTAACTTCTCTACTGCAATTTTAAAAAAATATTTGATAAAAATAAAAGAAGGGTGGTTTGGATGTTTTCTGGACCTTTCTTTTTCAGTGCAGCAAAATTGGCAGGTCAAGCCAGGCGCAGTGAAAGTCATTAAGCTTGTTCCCATGAGGGTGTCATCACTTATCATGCCAGCTGCTGATATCCTTCTGACCCCCTTTAGTCATTACCTGCCGTGGAAATGTACTGCCCCACACCTTACCTCCATGATGGAGCAGCAGAATGGAGGATTTTGATATGTCTCACTAGCCAGCAATGCACAATGATGATTATTTGATGGACCAATGGTTTTCTAGTTAGGCCTTTGATGTGGAGGGTAATTACAACTGTAATTTAAATAGACGACTATTTGTTGTGAGTTAACGTGGCGAAGGGCAACGGTGTAAGTTGATACCGATTTATACTGGCACAATGCGGTTGGTTGGTTGCTTATTACCAATCTGTGCGGGTGTACTTAATGGATGGCTTTTTGTGATACCTTGCTCTGTCTGTCCCTTAAGTCATTAAACTGAGACATACAGAGAAGTGAAAATGGAGATTGAAGGGCAAAGGAAGCAACTGACCACACAGGGATCAAAGGCAGCACGAGGGACATGGTGTCAGCTTATACAGTATCTTTGTGCTTATAGATCCCACTGATGTGGGATTTTTGAGACTGCTACCATCATCAGTGTTTTTGACTTTTAAAAAGAACCCTCTGTGATATACTATATTTGATCCCTCAGATCAAATAAAATATAGGCAGATCTTTGCATTTTTATACTCATTCACATTTTTCTTACAAATGTCCCCCCATATTTTCTTCAGTCACGTCCTATAGACATAGAGTAATCATCAGTCTTTATGCACTCCATTGCTTCATCTTCTATATCCTTTATATTTCCACCCTGCCTTCAACCCCAAAATAAACCCAAACAGTATTATCAAGAGAGCAATGGATTAGGCACTAAATGTTGGATGTGCTGTGTAGAGAGCTTTGAAGTCTGTAGGGTTAGGAGGCAAAGATGTCCTCATTGAAATCTAATTTTCACTCCATCATCCCAACCATCCCACCTCTATCCCTCCTGTAGATCTTTCATGCTGACTGCTGAAGGTTATGCACATGTCGGCTCTTAATTCTCCTATTCCTTCCATCTGGTCCATAATAGTATGGAAAAGGTATGTGGAAATAAAGTGTGTGTGGGTTCTTGGGATCAGGCCGGAAAGAAGAGGCAAGTAATATGGCTTAATTGAATGATGGAACATTTCCACCAAAATATGAATGAGTGATAAAAGGCTGGCACTCAGCGTCTGGCTTGTGAGGTTGTGTGGTGTGTAGTCACAGGGAATGATTGATCTGTGCCATTATAGACCAGTGTGCGACAAGAGGTTGACAGATTCACACAACAGAAAGGCAAAATCCTGTGCGCTGAAACAAAGAAAAGAAAGCTGAATGGATCAGCGGTACTTAGCAATGTTAAAGGAGGGTCACAATCAGGTGACATCATTAGTAAAGAGAGGTAAAGACAGAGCAAAAATCACATATTCCACCTTGCCTTCTACAGCGCAATGAGCAAACTCTTTGTCATTTCCATAAGCCCAGTGAGGCTGGCTAATAAGTGATTGGTATTCTCCTCTTGGCCCGTCCCTGCTCTTTGATAAACCCTGCGCGTACACAGCCAGGGAGCATGATCTCATTTCCTGTCTCCCCACTGTCACAAACAAATGCCATCAAAGGCTCAATTGTTCTACCTCTCTGAGTATTGTTGGATTAACTGCTGTTGTTTCTCAGTTGCTCACCAAAAAAACCAAACAAACCACACCACATGTGCACTGAAACCCACATGACTATCAGCTCTGGGTGCTGAGGGTGTGTGCAAGAGTTCACCCCATGTATTGTCGTCTCACACACTCGTGCTTATGTACACACAGTGTCATAGACGTAAATATGCACACAACAAAAACCTGCCTGTGGAGTAGTGATAACTGGGGCTAAACAATGGCCCTTTAATGTCAGTGTAAGCCCTTGTCCTGAAGGGGTATTTGTGTGTATGTGTGTGCATGTCTCAGTCTGTCAGAAACAGTTTGTGTATATTGTGTATGTATTTTCTCTGTATTTGTGTTTGTTTTGTTTAAAGGTCCAGACAATCTTTTAATGCTGCAGTAAGTAGGTGAACACAACTAAGACGCAAAAGAAAGAAAAAAGACTGTAGAGAGTTTCCCAGTTAGCAGGACACATGGGTGATATAGTTAATGCTTATATCCTGTTCACCAGATGGGTGCTGATAACATGTTGTCTGTGGCCATAGTCCAGAACAGTTTCCATTATCTTACACATTTAACTTGTAACAAAACTATCAAATTGGATGATGGATGCATGAATGTTTATAGAAGGACGTTATCAGCATTGCTGTGCTCTTGAGAGGCGCACCTCTCTGCAGAAATAGATAGAACACACACTGCAACCCACACTGATCAGCCACAACTTTAAAACAACAGTTAAAAAATGTGTTTGATTTTGTTACATTTAAAATGATTTCCCTTTTCACAACTGCATCACAACAACAGCAGCAACAACAGTCTAGCCAAAAGTTAGGTGGTTACCTAACTTTTCTTTTTTATTTATTTATTTTTTATGATTTCAGTCTGCTGATCCAGTGGAAATGCGTTAGCAGTAGGAATATAAATAATGACAACTAGCTTGTGTCAGTTGGTGCAGAGGAGGCTAGAATGTCTAGCTAAAGGAGGTGAAGTGAGGGCACTGTATCCATCCTACTCCTTTGGCTGTACTGTGTGAAGTTCTGGCAGACTCAATGGCTCTGTGCCCTTCTGATAACTCACCCGCTTGGCTCCATTGTCTCTACATTCCAGTGGCTTAAAATGGAGGTCTTTTATAAGAGCAGATGAACATTCAAACCCTCAGTACTGAGAAGAAAGCCACTGAGGAGAGACAGATTTTATTCCACCAATGTGTTCATTTTTTCACAGCTACTGTGAAGTGTTAATATAATGAGACAGTGTTGTTTCTTGATAGATGCCCAGATTTTCCTTGAGTGATTTGTGTGTGAGTAAGACTTGCATTTACTGCCTGGCCAGACATGATGCAGAGCAGGCACCACAGTATGTGTGCAAATGCCTTTTTCATCGTGAAAACCAAATCCGACAGTGGTTTACCAGTCTCCACCCACAAGCCAACAGTTACTTAGTGAGGGGTGAGGAGGTCCTCGTGTCATCATCTTTCGAATCCTTTCTCTCTTTATTTCACTTTGCTTTCTTCCATTAGTCCCCTGCACACTGTCAAGTGCAATTGTCATCAGCATATTCATGTCCACGGAGAATACTTACTGTCAGAGGGAGAGCGGTATTAGCACCGCGGAGAGAGAAGGCCAGAGAATAAAATATTAAATGCCCTTTCTGTATCATTTTAGCAACCATCTCAGATTTTGAATCAAATATGCCCCCCCCCCCCCCCCCCCCCCCCCCCCCCCCCCCCCCCCCCCCCTTTGTGACATCTAGGGATTGCTCTGTAATACATCTATTGTATGCATTTAATATATTCATGATTTGTAATTCTAACTGGGTTTGTGCTGATGGAAGATAGTGTTGCCCCTGAGGCTTGTTGGGCTGGTGGGAACTGTCACATGTCACCTATCTGCAGAGAAAGTGACATATACAGTAAACACAGAAACTTCTGAAGCTTGTATGTAGAAATAAGTACCAAGTGACAGCAAGTGCTTTTTTATTTGGTTGCAGTTTCTATTTTATAGATCAGAGGCCATTTATATCTGTGCTGTGTAGGAGTGCCACAGCACCACCGTAATCTCAGAGTATGGCGGTAAACCCTTGTCTGTATCAGCACTGTGATGCAGACAGTCCTCTCCTGTCCTCCTTGGGGCTGTGTGTCTGCGTGTGTGCGTGTGTGTACATGTCGAAAGCAGGCTAGCATGCATCATTGGTGATTGAACTCCATGGAAATGTGCCCATGCATTCTACAGTAGGCACACTCAACAGCCCCTGCACCAGTTTCCTTGATTTAAGTCATCATCCAGACATTTGCCTTGTGCCATAGAAACACATTCATGAGCCCTGTGCAGCTGCATGCAGTGATCGCCTGCATCACTTCAGCCATTGGGCGTGCCTTTCCTGACAGGCTACAGATGCAGGCAAGCCCAGCGTCAGGGACGACAACAGCCTGTAGTATTTAACTGACCTCACCAGAGTTTACATCATTTAGGAAAAATACGTCATTGTTGCGTTAAATCTGTAATCCCTCTGCAATTAAATGTGACTTCTCTGAAGGCCGTTTGGATTTTGCAGATGCACTGGTGCAGTGAAGCATAAGCAGATGTGAATGTGTTTGAATTTGACTATGAATTTAATGCAGGGTTGTCACAACTCATTGTTACAGTTTAGGAAACGACCAGTTTGGAAAACAAGTACAATATCCCTTTTTAGTATCCTCTGAGATCTCTACGTCATGCTGTTCACTGGCCAGTGTTTAAATGTGGACGGTTTGTCTCCCACCCTGTACATAATTGTGTTCTCCAGTGCTCTTCCTTTCCTTCTGTTTTATTTTGGCTGAAAATTGTGTTGGATTATTTCAACACATTTCCCCTTTATCCGCTTGGAAGCTGGTTTCAAGTGGAGAGGATTATAACAGTAAATATATTTCCTTTTGTTACAAAGCCCCCAAGCCACTCACCAGTGAAAGAAGATCTTGATAAGAAAATTGTATTAACCAGACTCACCTCACACCTAACATTTAAAAATGTTTCCCCCTTTTCTTCCCCACTTTTACCACCGAGGTTAGTGCACGGTAGAGTTTCATTTTATGTTCAGGGCTATTTTGACATTGAGAATAGATCATAGTAGAGGCAAGCCAATCCCAGTAAGGCCTGTGCTTGAAGATCAGGGCAAAATCAAATTTAGATACAGACTCACTAACTATGTTTTTTTATAAACTTGACAGAAAGTGACGTGGTGCATTTTGGTATTTTTGATTTAATTATTTTCCCCCGCATTTAATAAATAGATAAACTTGAATTATTCTCTTATTCTATAAGGTGAAAATGCAAAGATCAGCCCTGGTATTTTTGGAAAAGATTTTAGATCATTTTAATTCATACCATGATTAATCAGAAATATATTCAGTTTTTTAAGGCCAGCCATCTGAGTCATAGAAAGGCATAAAGTAACATGCTAGTGTAGTAGATCTGTATTTCTGTGTGTATGTGTATCTACACAATGCTATCGAGTACAGGAGGGAACTGGACAAATTGATTTCAACCCCCTGCTGATTTTCTGAAGTTTCTCCTATGTGGTCTGATTTAATGTGCATCGTGTAAATGTAATAAACATGTTCAAACCGCTCACTCTTGGTATTCACTCCGAGGCTCATTGGTTTACTTCTCTCTCTGTGTCTGCAGTATAATTTTGTGGGGAGAATCCTTGGCCCTCGTGGTCTAACAGCCAAACAGCTGGAAGCAGAGACGGGATGCAAAATCATGGTGCGAGGCAAGAGTTCCATGAGGGACAAGAAAAAGGTAAGATTTTCAGCATGATAGTGTGTTTTGTGTCTTATTTATCCCCCCCACCCAAGCACAGCACACATTAAAGCTCACCTCTGTCTTCACCCACAAGGATTTATCATCTGTCTCGAAATATTATAATAATGTGAAACCTGGTAGCAATGGAGCGTCACACAAAAACACCAGCCCTGTAGAAACATGAGGCAGACACATGGCCAGTTGATGTCTGGTGGCAACATTCTGACATCTGATACGGCTAGTTGCAAAATGCTGTGCAGTGGAAAGTACAGAACATAGTGTTAAAGAAGACTGCCAAGGCCAGAGGGCACCTCTATTTCTGGACTCACTGAGCCGAGGTTGTGGACGTAAAAGGATAACGTGTGTACGCATCATAGTTATAAATCAGGATCATGGTTGACACCTATAAGCACTTTTAACTACTAACTGACAACAATTCTGCTTTATTTGAATTATGCACAATAGCTTCATCTAAATAAGCCCTCCCTAGTTAACTGCCTGCACATCAGACCGACCCCACAGTTTATGGACGTGATGCAGTTTCTAAATAAAATCCTCTAGAAAAACAGTCTCCTGACGACTGAGGAAGATATGGTCAGTATTTAGGTATTTTTTGGTAGGTTGGTATTTACTAAGCTCCTAGTATTTTTTTCAGATTTGTCAATGTACTTAAATGACTGTGACAACAGTTTTTATCTCAAACATCCTTGCATTTTTTGCACATGGGCTTCAGCCATGGTTTTATTGCAGTTTTTGGCTGTTTTAGTTTATTTATTCATAGATTAACAACTTTTAGAATTTTAATTTTCCTCCCTGCAGTTACCCATATTTGCCAACTGGTGCAAAGTGGTGCTGTACTACAATGCATTTACATAAGACAGAAGACATATATGTTATTTATTTTGGTATGGGAATCACCTTCTCTACTCAGCCTTATGCACACATTATACGCAGATGCACCCACATTTTCAGCTGAGTCATAATCGTAAAAGCTCTAGTTTGCTGCAAGGCCGACATTTTCTTCTCTCTTTCTTTTTTATGGCTCCTCTATTCGCATTTTAATTTATATCTCTCCTCATTTCCCCTGGAGTGTGTTCATTATTACCGAATAAGATTAAGACGTTCTGCTATGGTTCTTTCTGTGGAATTAGATCAAGAAGTAGTTTAATAAGAGTGAACATGCTAAAACATGTACGTACCCAAACACACACCATAGGAATTTTTCATAGCTCATTACATGAATATATGATTTCCCTTATAATCACTTACTACTACTACTCTTGAAAACTGATTAAATGTGTTTGTTTTAACGGGACCTATCAAAGGCCCTCAGAGTTTATACACCTCTAAGACAGTTAAACCTTGACAGAAACACAGATTAATGTTTGTGGAATGTGTGACGTAAAATGTAGAATGTAAAAATACAACAGACATGGTTTTCTGTGTCTGTGCTGTTCGGCCTTACCTAATAGTGAAGACATTTCTGGTTTTACATATGTATGGTAATTTTTGTTTTACTGGGGGATAGATCATAGGTGAAATATCACCTAGTGACCTGTTGGTTTGTTTTTTCTGTCTGTCTCCTCTGATAATAAATCACTGTAAGGTTAACTCACTGTCTACCAGAAGCTTTTGGATGGCTTGGGTGTGTCATAACCGTGGCTTATTTGCAGAAAAAGCCACCGCTATCGCCTCCAGTTGCTGCTTCCTCAGCCTGAGTATTTTCAGCTTGATGCCCTGTGGCAGCAGAGGAAGCCGCGGCAGCAGCTTAGCTGGTGTGTTTATTCAGGATCCATTAGCGGCAGCGTTTTTATGCTCTCAATAATTCAGCTAGTTGCTCCCTCCTGGGCCGCACTGCCTGATGGGGAGTCAGCTCACTGGAGCTACACAGTGGGAGAGAGTTAAGCAGAGAGAGGGACAGAGAGAGAGAGAGTGAGGCTGAGTTAAATGAAGAGCAATGGTGAGAGAAGAAAAGCAGTAAGTAAGTAGAAAATACCTACTCTAGTATTTATATTTGTTTTCATATTTATTTTATGTACATGATATAGTTCATATTGTACACACACCCCTCATTTAACCATCTTAACAGATTTAGTTTGGTTATATCCTGTAATATTTTCTGTTCTTCAAGTACCATTTAAGCCTGACAGTCTCCTCATATCCCTCACTTTATTAAGCCATTGCTTTGTAAACCTTTGTAAAATGGTAAAATCACTAAACCCACCACTGTACATGAAAGTGTGTGGGCAGACATTATTTTCAACTCAAATAGGAGCTGATAGGAGAGATGCACACAGGATAAGAACCTGTCCCCTGTTTGCACACACTGTGATCAAGCAGGAATAAATGTAAGGTGAGAATGACTGAGTAAGTGCAAGTACATACCTGGGACTTCCCGGGGTAGATACTGTTAGACATCTCATTTTAATGACACATTTGTTCAGACAAGATGGATCACACAACAATTCTAGAGAGAGTGTTAATTGTGTTTATGATGCCTCCAAGCCCCCCTCCAGTCTTTTGTACTTTTTGTTGTTATTGTTTTACTGTTAAACCCTGTGCAGGTTTCAGATGCTGCTCTAGTGGAGGAAGCTTGTGCGTTTTGTTCTTTGTGATGATTATGGTCTTAACAGTCTGGAGTCCTATAATAATTAAAGATTCATCTAATGTGGCAGCTTGAATTTCTGCTTTTCACTTTTACATCAGCAGGAACAACAGCAATTTAAAAAAACAGAGGTTTTGTTGACCACTGCACGAGTAGACTCGAGATTTTCCTCTTGTTTACAAAAAGAATTCCCCAACTCTATTTTGGCTACCAGACAATGTGAGCTTACAGATCACAATCTAGACAGCTGTTTCAGTTTGAGCCTCACTAAATGCCTTATCAGACTTGAACTTTGAGAATTGTCCAATATAAAAATAAATATGTTTTTGTTCTCCATTGTCCAGCATGTAAGAATTTAATTTGTGGTATCAGCACGATCACTGGCAGAACAGCATAGACCCTGAGAGCAAGCTATGTTCAGCTTCTGCCAGCCAGCTGACTGTGCCACAGCACATCTCCCACATTTTATTGCTTAAGAATTGGCAGTCTGTCACGCTGGCAGTCAATATTTTCAACTTGATTGACCTGCTGGCACCATAGCGTGCAAGCCTGCTTGTTTTGTATAAAGTAGACCCACCCTTCCCCCTTTCAAATTACTTGACCCAGCACAAATGAAAGCTTGTTTCTCCTTTATTAAGAATTTACAGAGAGCAATTATGTTGATGAGAAAAACAAAGAAATGTCCAGGTATTACACTTGGTGCTGAGGGGTAAATTGGCTAGAAATGGCTTGAGAGCGCAATAGGAGAATGTGATGGTCCAGGACATTCAGGCTGGCAAATAGCCTGAGGTGTAGCATCCATTGCAGTATGGTTTATTGGTGTTATAATTACTTATGTTGCTATAGGATGTGCTGTGGTTCCTTTTTCTACAAAGCTAAAAGTGCAGACATTTGGATGACCTCTTCACAAAGGGGAAAGGAAGCAGCTTGGCTCCGGCTGGTCTGACAGGTGCTCTTTCGTGAGGCAGTATTGAAGCACAAAAATAACATCCCAAATATCTCAGTGGATATTGAATAGTGCAGACAATCACGCTGTCTTACAATAAAATATTAATGTATGTTTTCAGTAAATATTACCTCTGTTATTTTATCAGGGTTTGACAAACACATTTATTTGAATTATATACCAGTCATAGGTGAGATTCTGCTCGTTTGTGTTTCTAAAAGTAGTCTAAACTCACATCAGAATAATCCTTCCTCTGCAGTCACACATTTCCTCACATGTCCTGCTATGCTCCTGCAACTCCCTGCTGCACCCGTTTGATCTGCTGGCATTTAGCCTCAGATGCATTGACCCCAGTTTGAAACGTCCTTTTGGCTCAAAGGAGAAGGGCCTGTTCAGAGTGGGAGAGCCAGGGTTGATACTGTGCAAAATAGTTTCATTTATGAGTGTTAAAGTTCAACACTATCAGGGAAAGACTGTAGCCAACATAATCCAAATCCCAAAGCAGCAGGGTGGTATAATAAGGGCTGACCTTCAGCCACAACACCAAAGATTGAAAGCTCTGTCTCTGCAAATGTGCACCCTGTTTTATGTCCTTGCAGTAAATCCCTTTGACCTTCACAGGTATACTCGACCCTGTGGTATGACTTCCCCCATGATGGGGACAGGCGAAACAATGGTACCTACAGGAGCAATATCATAGTAACATAAGTCATAAGTAACACGAACATATAAGCAGCTGGGTTGAACTTCCCCTCTTTTCTAAGTACAGCATAAAACAGTGAGAGAAAAACAGAGAAGAGAAAAAAAGGCTGATCTGTTGTGTGACCTTTTTTGAATGTGGTGTCAGCCATGTTAAGACTTTAGGCCTTAAAGTTTACAAGGCTCAAGTTTAGGAGTGTGAAAGCCCAGAGGCAAACAGGTGTTCTACAGATGATGGAAGTCAGGGAACGTAAGCAATAAGCAGTTTTTTTCCCTCTGATCCTATTCTTAGATGTTGTTTGTAGATGCTGTATTCCTGTTTATTCATGCTACATGTTTTTCCGAAACGGATTACCTTCCGTTATGTAGCTATAGCCATGGTATTTGAATACACACAGAATGGTGTTATATTTCACAGCTGCCTTGCGTCCAGAATTGCGTAGCAATGCATAACAACGAAATAAATGAAATGGTGTTAATTACAGAAGTACTACTACTACTACTACTATTAATAATAATAATAAATAACGGAAAATGTGTTTGACTGAAAAAAAAGAGTTGTCACCTTCCAGGTCTTCTGTCCCCTAATAGGGCACAAGCAAACAACTTTGGTAAACTAATGGGCTGACTGCTCAAACCAGCCCCCCCAGTGTGTTAAAGAAGAAAGCCAGAGTGCAAAATTGACAATCTCCCACCCCCCGTATGTGTGTGTGTCTGCCTGTGTGTGAGTGAATGTGTGCGTGCATGTGTGCTGTAAAGAGCAGTGCCATGGCAACTGCTGTCTGGAGTAAAAGGCAGGTAGGTGGCACTTAAGCTAAGCTCTGTGTGTGCATGCGTGTGTGCGTGTGTGTGTGTGTGTGTGGATTTGAGCCCCCTCTCACTTTGTTGTGCTCATCGAGTGTACTCAAATTGTCAGGTGGACCCCCTGTAAAGCACAGCAATGCATTATAGCCTTGCTAGTCACTCAGTGGTCACAAATGAGCAGTTTTGAGTTAAGGTGGTTTTTGGGTGTAGAGAAATACCACATACTTGTTCATCAACAGTTTGTTCAAATGAGTGACTGACCTCCTTTTGAAAAAGAAAATCTTAATTCTGACTTTTAAAGGTTAAGTTGTATTCATTGTCAAGTATCAGTTTTGTTTTTATTGAATTGGTTAAACACAAACCACTAGCTTTTATGGTTGCACAGTGACATGCGATACAACCTCCCAATGTTTTTTGGAGCAATTACTGTCAGTGTGGCAACCAGGAGAGGGGGAAAAAAACAAATTGTAGAATCATGTTTAGATTAAAAAAAAATTCTCAAAGAGTTAGCTGTGATTTGGCTTTTAATGAAGACGTGTCAACCTTAACCTGCAAGCGCCCTTGTGTGTAAATTGTTTTTAAACGATGGGTTCATGTGAGAAAATAAACATGTACCAATACAAGTAGTTATGTCTCTTTTATTTTTTTTTTTTACATTTATTCTTTATTATTATTAACTTCACAGGTTACATTGCACAGCCAGTACTGGTATCTTGTTACAGAGTTATTATCAAAAGAAAAGAATAAGATGAGCAGAACCGCATATCAAAACACAGCTGTTACAGTACAATTATTGTAAAATGATTTGAAGATGTGTTTTCTTGGAATGAACAATCAAATGTCATTTTAGTTACTACACAGGTGCTCCAGCACACCCGCACTGTTACATACACTCACCAACTCTGTTGCTCTCCTTCCGTCTCTGTCTAGGAGGAGCAGAACAGAGGAAAGCCAAACTGGGAACACCTAAATGAAGACCTCCATGTCCTGATCACAGTGGAAGACACACAGGCCAGAGCTGAAATCAAGATGAGAAGAGCAGTGGAGGAGGTCAAGAAGCTACTCGTACCTGCTGTAAGTTCATACCATGCACAAAGTCACATAAACCCATTATGCATACAACAATACCATATTACTGCCTAATAATGTTTTCCACAAGTGCGGTCATTTGAGGAGATAGAGGACAGTGTTGACCTCTGATTTAGATGCCGTAGTGCTGAGAGAAGCCTTTCCATGTTCAACTATCTCAGCTCGAACAACAGGAAAACAGGGCTACATATGGCACCTCACCTCTATCCCACTGTTAGCATCCTGTTTACTTCCATATATAGAAAAGGTGAACAGGTTGGCTGTACCCCCCAGTAGTTTGGAAAAACATAGCGAGGTGCACACACCTCCTGTGACAGCCACATTTCATTTCTGCTTCCCCTCTCTCCCAGCTTCCTCATATGCTGTGCCACTGGTGATATCGGCTGGTAGTTTTTGGCATGTGATGTGTATTTTCATAGTTATCTGTGGTGACTGGGTAGGTAGTGCAGCTGATGGCCCAGATTTGCCGTCGGGTGGCAATCCACAGGCCTTGGTTGTCGATGGAAATTAGACCAGGCAGTGCCAGGCATGCAAAGATAAACAAGGACTGCATTGTCACTTGAATGGTAATGATGTTAAGCTGCCTTAATACGTGCACTTTATCCTGTTAAAGCAGTATTATGATTACATGTATGTGTGTGAGAGAAGCACATGGACCACAGATGATGTTTGCCCTAGATAGGATGCCACATAGCAGTACAGTTTATCAGCCTGAAATGTTTCAGTAGCAGAATTATGGTGATTTGTCCAGCCAATAGGAAAGAGATACCCCAAAAATGCACCTCATTTAATTATATACAAATTCACGAAGATTTGTGGCGTGATCGCACATTTTCATGACACTGTTCAGATACAGTGCTGTTTGTATCTTTCGGAACATATCTGAAAAGGCTCATCTGTATCTGTTCACGTGAAACGTAGGCTAGCTATAATATGAATAACTCTGCAGCCCTGAACTGAATTGCTTTGTTCACCTGAACTACACATGTAAGATCGGACACATTTACGCTGGGTTTTTTTTTATCTGGTACAAGAGTTTTTTTCTGTCTTTCTCATGAAGGCCTTAGTCCAGCCTGAAAATATCAAAATCACTTTGGTTCATGTCCCCTCACCTTTTACAGATTGCTTTTCTGTTCAACCTGCGTATCATTTCTTCAGACACTTATGTTTCTGAGTGCATGAGTGTTTCAGATCTTCACAGCCTGTTTGTACACACTGAAGATATTCTTTACACAGGTACACAAATATGTGTATGCTCACAAAGGATGAACCCCTCTCTGGAAGCAACAGTGTATTAATGAGTGAGGCAGAATGAGTCACTGTTAACACACACGCAGACACACACAACAAAACCTATTTTTTGGCATCCTTTTAAGCCAATGACAGCTCTCTGCAGCTAACACTCATCACAATGTAGAGCTGCAAAAATAGCTTCCAGACTCATCTAGCGCTGTCATTTGATTTAACCCTTGCTTTACAAGAGTTTTAAAGGTGGAGATTCAGTAACTGAGTTTTCCACCCTTTTTCCCTCAAACACAAGACATCAGCTTCTAGCTCTTTAGAGATGCTAATGAAGCCTTGCTCATAAAAAGTTTTCACTCTACCCTAATTTCAAAGAAGAGTTTTATAGAACTAATTAATGACCCATTGCAGGCCACCAGAGGCAATTTTTCCTTCAAGCAAGGCATCTTTGTTCATTTAAATGTAATGAAAGATCCTTCCATTAGATAGATTGGCTTTTTTTGGCCCATCAAATGAACCCATAAAAAATCTGATTCTTGAGGAATTAAATGCTCCTGTCTTGTCCTAGGCACATTTGTCTTGGCCATTTGTCTTTCTCTGTTGTCAAAATGTTAAATGGAATTACGTGTTGATTCGAGAAATAAGCTAATTTTTGGCTCTGTTGTGGTGCCTGCATTCTGCTTGCAAGAAATTCCCAACTCTGAATGCAAATTACCCAAGTGGCCTGTCTGTGGCCTATAGTATGACACATTTGAATGTCAATAGAAGTGACTTTCAGTTTCAGTGTGGCCAAATCAAGGTTGGGTTGGTGCGTTATGCACCCATTAACCCCCTGGGACACTATATTCTCCTCTTGTCGTTATGTGCATTTTTATGCACACGTCATGAGTGGGTGGGCAGGGCTGCCTGACTGTAATGCCCTTTATCATGCTAAACTAAATTGGATTAAATATGGACATTCTGGGTATGCACTGTTCTAATGAAGGGCATCTTCTCCATATTTGGCACCATAAAATCACCTTTATTAAATCGGGTAGGAAACAAAATGAGGCCATGCGTTTTATTCCCTTTCAAGGAGCAGGCTTTACTTGTCACTGAAAAGTGCCCATCTCCAGAAGTGATACAAAGAGTGCTGATAGGGCCATAACCAAAAGCTGTGTTCCCCAGAAACAGTGGTAAATTAAAGGTAAAAGCTTTCTAATAATAGTTTGCTCTTTCATGATCTCACAATTGACTGACTAAGTATTAGAAACCTGGAAGCCTGTGATGGAAAAACCTGTAGTTAACAGGTTATTGTTATTTTGTTTAGCAGTAGACTTTCATTAAATTACTTTAATATTCAGTTTTGTCGCAGCAGTAAGCACTTTTACAATGGCTTATTTCAAAAAGGTGTGTGATTTCACTTTGATTCAGACTCAGTCAAGTGGTTTTGTGTCTGTCTGAATCCATCACCTGCATTTCAGTGGTTGACATGTTAGCAGTGCAAATATTGACTACTGTGTAAAGTCCTGTCAATGTGCCTTACCCAGAGATTGACTGACAGTTGAAAAATAGCACTGATGGCGGGTGTTAAAGGTGCACATTTTTTCGTCTCTGCCCTGGGTAGTGTGCGCTTTCACCCCATTTCTCTGAACTTTTCAACTCTTGATGAACTTGGAGCAGGGGAACATCGCAGAGATGAGAGAGACAAAGGGAGGCAGAGAGAGATGGGTGGGAGAGCCTGATTGAGCTTCTCTTTCAAGTGTGGATTTACTTTACTGATCCTGCCCTAGTACGCACACATTAGCACACACTGGCACACACACTGGCACACACACATGGATATGCTTGCCTGGAGAAATGTTTCCACATTCATGCACATACACACACACACTGACTAAAATGCTTAGCTTGTCCCTTGAGTCATTGGTTAAGGCTCCCAAATGAAACCAGCAGCACAGCCCCACTGCACTTTAGCTAACCTCCACTCAGATACTTGCAGAGCCATATGCGTAAACCCTGACTGGCCCATTGTGCATCTCCTCTCTGTCTTCAAATGGGCCAGACAGCAGTAAAGACTGAGGTCTGATTCTGATTGTTGCTTTTCTATATTTTTTAAATTATTAACTTGACCTGCAAATTATTTTACATTTAGCAAAAGCTTAAAAAGCATTTTAGCCCAATAAACCTCACAACTGAAGTTGTGTGAACCAGCAAAGGTTTGGCTTTAGGGGAACAGCAACATATCGAGAGATTGTGAGTTGGCAGTGGGGCACTTTGGCCACAGAGAGCCAAGTGCGTGTCTACCTGAATGAAACTGTCATCTGCGAAATGAACATGGGAGCATCCCGAGCAGACCCGCGGCCTCGAGCACTTCTCTCGATTTGCAGGACAGTAGGGACCCAGTCCTGCTGCCTGACTTTAGTTTACTGCTTTCTCTTGTGCTCCAAACCTCACTCAATCTTTAATTTGCCCCCTTTAAACGATCTATTTTTAGTTTTCTTAATTATGTAGTCCTAGTCCACACTATGTAAATTAAGAGAAGGCTTCCTTGCCCCACATTTCTTTTTGGGCAAAACTGTATACACCCATTTGTTTCTGTTCCAGTCTCTCTTTTTCTCTTCTGCTTAACTCTGGCTTGGGCAACATGGAGGAAGAACATACATTAGGTGGTGTTTTTGTAACAGGCAGACAGATGGACCTTCGGTGAAGCCAAGTTTGGCAGTCTGCGGGGTGTTGTATCTGTACTTGCCAGAATGCATCCTGCTTTGCAGAGTGCTACAATCACAGTACCGTCAGACCCACTCAGACAGGAAATACACAGGCAGAGAGAGAGAGAAGATGATGCAGAACAAGCAGAACTAGATTTAAATGGAGGAAGTCTGTCCTAGACAGCAGTATACTGACTATGCAATCAATAAACACCCCCTTTTCTATTTTTCTTGCTGATTTTACTCACCCTCTCTCCCCTCTCTGTCTGTCAGCATTGTATGAAAAATGAGTACAAAACACCATCTGGCTGCATTCATCCATGTGTGTCTCTCCAATTAATGATGTTTATTCTCTCTCAGGCTTACCTATCACTACCATTCTGCTCTTATTTACTCTTAATCACACCCCCGCACACGTTCTCTGCCATGCATGATATCCAGCCATTTCCATAAACAGAAGCATGCGCTTCTCAGTCAGTCTGATTGATTAGCTTGAGTGATGCAATGCTCTGCAACGGGCGTTAGGTCTATAACAGTGCAATTACTACAAAACTGCAACTTTATAGTCAAATAGTGTGGGAGATCAAATTTGTCTGGTTCATGACAGGAGAAGTTGAGGAGTGATGAAACTGGCTGGTGTGTTTTTATCATCTCTGCACATTGCAGATGGCACCGCTCCACTATGTGTATCACTTGTAAGGTACCTGCAAGGCTTGTGCTGACACCTACATTGCAATATGTGAGAAAAGCTACAGTATCTGTTCTTTTCCCACATACTATGCAACTGTGTGTACGTAAATGTTATGGAGCTCAAGTAGACTTTGTGGACAGGTACGTTCTGGGTAGATGCTCTTAGACAGGCTGGCATCCCATCTTTCCCAGTGGGTTTTTATTACCTTCTTATTACCTAAGCTAATGAAGGAACTGAATTGGATCATATTAACCTCCTGATCTCCACCTCCCAGGACACTGCAGTTACAACAGGCTGGACTCCACTGTTCACTGCTCCTATAATATCCGTGCCCGTGCGCGTGCCTGCATGTATCTGTATGTGTGTGAGAGAGAATTTGGTGAGGTGATCCCTCCTGCATATAGACACAGCATCTCCCACATGAATGTTAATCATCTTTTTAATTGGCTTCCTTGACTTTGTGACCTCTACTTGAGCCGGCAAGACTGCATCACTGTGCTTTACTTTCAGTGCTAGTATGCAATTTTCTTACTTTGCCTGTGTGTGAGTGTGTGTGTGAGAGAGAAAGAGAGAGAGAGAGATTGAAGCTAGCTGAGAGGAAGTGTGACCAATCTCCACTGTCATCATTATCCATCTTAACATCGTCACACTTTGGGTCCTTCTTTACTCCACTGATACATATGAGACAGGTACTGTAGACGGGTACTGAAACCTTGTAACCAGGAGGGCAGGGGAGAACAAACACTAAAACCATGTAAGGTATAAATCAAGTCTGATTTTATGATCTCCTAGTGATAAGTGGGTAATTGGAATTGACCACTTAAATGGCTTGACCACAGGAAACGGGTGAGGCCTCGCCGACACGTTTGCCAATAATGATCACCACTGCACGTCATTTGACTGGTTAGTGTGTGACAAGTGACCATGAATGGACATGTCATGTGAAACGGTATTTATTCAAGCATGCACCTTGACTTTCATATGTTACCTCCGTACACCTTTTTTTCTATACTGCTTTGTTACACAAATTACTGGCTATTTTTACCTGCACATACCTTCTTTGCCTAGAGAAAGGGAGTGTCTTTCACCATTTATTTCTTTTGATATTTTTTTCTAGAATCGACTAATTATAAGTGTGAGCATAAACAATTATAATTGTTATATTGTTATTGTACAGTGCCACTATCAGGGTCTTGTCTCCATGACTTCAAAGTATATATGATTTCTTTTAATTTTGCTTACTTTTATCTTCACAACTTGTACTAGCTCAATTGTATTATAACCTAACCCTAACCTTAGTAACTATTTATAGCAGTCAACAGCGTTACTTTTGTTGGAACGCTTTGAGAGCCAACTTTACAACTGACAAACAGAAAAACTATATCTTTGGATGGCAACTTAAGTCCTGGTTATCATGTGCAAAGGCCAAATAGAGTTTGCTGATACACAGGGTAACCTGGAACTTTTGGTTTGCATTATTGACCAGCTATTAGCAAGTTAAGTAGACAGACCCTGACATATTCCCTGATTCTGGAGTCTCCACACCATGTCTTGAGCTTAACATTAACTGAATTTGAAGTGTTTTCCTCTTTGCTACAATTTTCGCTCCCTGTGTTCAACAATCTTTGATCAAGTTTCCATATGTGCTTACAAAACCAAAACAGACTGCACTTCAAAATTCATCCCCCCTAGAGGACCAGAACACTGTCGCCATATTTTTATTGATGATAGTTTTTACCCGCTAGTTTTTCTTACCTCTTAATGTATTTTAATCATAGTTAACTTTAAAAAATCTAAACTGCCATTGAATATGTCCATTGTTACAATAGGTCAAATTATTTTACAATACCAGCACATAATTTTAGATGGAACACACCGTGCTTTAATTTTTGCATTTTAACACCACAGTATCTACCCAAGTAAAGCATTCATTTATTGCCTCAAACTGTTTTTCATGTTTTCTTTTTACTGATCTTTTGTCCACCCTGTTTCCCCCAGTAAAAGTCCTTTATCTTTTTAGACTATTTCCTCTGTCTCTCTCTGTCTGCTGTTCCCTGTCTCTCTCCAAGGGATTGAAAGGACAAGGCATTCAACACTTACATCTATCTGCAGTGGCCTGAAGGCCACCACATCCTGTTAACAACTCACAGGTTACAAACCGCAGAACTCGCTGGAAATACATCTCTACTTTAATAGCGACAGAGTGTGTGACAGAGTCACTGATACAAATTATCAAGATTTTCATCATGTTTCTCTCTAAACGGGGTGAGACACATAAAGCCTTTGTTAGTTGTTTGCGCCAAAATATGTATGATTCTCAAGTTGCACACAATTTTTTTTATTGTGGTAGTAAATGTTGTAACTATTGAGCTCCTGTCCGTGTGTTCCAAGTTCCTTCTGTCAGCCCAAACCCAACGGGGGGGACTTGGTCTGGTCTTGGCCTGAGGGTTTCTCCCCTGCCATCTCCATCTGCCCATCCCTCCTCATCTCCAGATCCATGGCTCTCCTGGCAGGCAGACAGGTGGTTCTAAGCCTAAAGATACAGGCCCCTATAGGGAACAACCTGCCATAGTGTGGCAGCCTTCCCTGGTCTTGTCCTCCTCATCTTTAATTTCCTGGCCCTGGCACAGAAAGGGAGGCAGACATTCTTGGCCAGATTGAGTCCGAAGAGATGTGGCCACATTGCCTCATATGTAGCTAAGAAACACATACAGATAAACAAACGGTCCACAGTAGGTATGATAAAATAAAACTGCATTCATTTCATCAGATAATCTCAAAATGCACACCACAAAGATGTTGTCTGTTGTTAGGGAATTTGCCATCCCTGGTCCTGAACTTCACTATGACACAATTGCCACTTTATCTCTTATCCGAGTTCTTCCTTCCCTTATTTCTTCTTGAAACACCATCCTGTTGCTAATCCTGTTTCTTCTCCCCTCTCAATCATTATATTTTTTTAAGTCAGGCAAGATCCCTAGTGAAAGGTGCATTCTGTGGACACAGACCCTCTTTACCACTTACAGAATTGCCTTGCCTGCTTGCCTTCTTTTAATTTCAGTCCACACACACGCACATCCACA
The DNA here is from genome assembly GCA_016785345.1 of Trinectes maculatus. Classification (NCBI taxonomy): domain Eukaryota; kingdom Metazoa; phylum Chordata; class Actinopteri; order Pleuronectiformes; family Achiridae; genus Trinectes; species Trinectes maculatus. Next base: position 588,659 of record JAFBJQ010000285.1, read on the forward strand.
CGCACCACTGTCCCTAACCACCCTGGTCTCTTACATCATTGTAAAGTCACTTCCTTCCTTATCCACCTGGCTGTTCCTCTAGGGGGGTGGGTTCAGTATCCTAATACAGTACACAGGAAGAGAAGGTGGGTCAAAGGCAGGCTCAGCGGCATGGGCAGTTTTAATCTGCCGTGGTCCTCAAGTGGTGAGGAGAGGAACCCTGCAGGCCCCTGGCCAATCTCTCTGCCTCTTTGAAGGTCCAGTAATCTACTTACAGAGAATCAATGAAATGCAGATTTGTGCATATGTGCATGTGTTTTTATGTGTGCATATGGCTGTGGTTTTGTTGTTGTAGATAGGCAGTAGTTCAGGCTAAGTGCTAATCAGAACATATGCCCATTGTGTTTCTGGTACACACTTTGACTGTCACATAGACTGGTCTTTATAGACTGTCCACCCTCAGTAGTTTCTGAGCATCCCTTGGGGTCTCTCGCTCACACACACGCGCACGCACAGTGCTTTCATCTCTGCCTCTGTCTGTCCCAGTGTTTAGGCAGGAAAATAGGATTGTGTAGAGCTCAGCGCTGAGGGAGCCCAAAGGCCGCCTATCAAATTCAGCTTCTACAGTGTGTGATTCCTCGCTTTGCCAGCCATTGCTAAAGTCATTTTAAACTCCACTCTCTAAGTCCGACTGGCTAACTCCGACCTGATGGCTTTTTTTGTCTCCTCCTTGGCGTCGTAGGTGTATTTTCTTCTCCATCTCATGTGGATTTGTTTGCTTTGAGTCCCTTTCTTTTCTTTCACATTGTTTTTTCCGCACACATTTGTATGGGTTGACAGTTGTGTCAGGTTGAATGGACATGTTGACTCAAATTAAATCAGTGAACTAAACTGAATGCACATACAAGGGCGTATCAATTTAATGTATGCAAGGCTTGAATCCTACATCTTGAAGGGGATACTTAAATCTCTGTTTTAGGAGACTCCGGTGATCAGCTTTGAGTCAGGATATCTGAATCTGATGCAAATCCTCTAGCACTATTTAAAGCTCCCAAATCAATCCTGGCCAAATCCCTTCAAGATATTCCCTGCTCGATTGGATGGCATTAAAGGATCGCAGGGACAGAACAATGCAACGTCTGGCAGCCTGGTGGAATGAGGGAGAAAGGGAGGGAAGTACTAAGACTGCGTACTTCACTTCTCTTCTATGATAAAGGGCTGTTAAAAACTCTATATCCTATAGCTCCAGAAGTCAGTGACAGTTTTGGACCCACCACCCACGCTTACACTGAGTGTTATTACAGTTAATCTCAGAGAAGCTGCACAAATAAACTAGGCTCTACAAATTAAATGAATATTTACTCTACAACATATTGTTACGCCCAGAGTACCCATCAATGCCACATCAGACAGAACCGAGGAAGCTCTGTTCCTCTGAGGCCCTGGCACTCGTAAGCCTTGTTATGATTCAGACAGCGGCGAATTAAGAGAAGAGTTAGTTTCCGACTTTGTAATGTGCCAGTCTAAACTGTGCCTCAGTAAGCTGTGTGATTGACAGTAATGGGGCGGAGCAGCTGTGATGTGTTTGTAATAATCTGACTGGAGTCAGGTTCACTTCTATGCTAATGAGCAAGTGTGTTGGTGGTTTAGCATGACTAATGGCGCACATCGCTAACAGAGCTGTCTGTGAGTGAGGAAGGCAGCGAATGTGTTAAAGGAGAAATAAAGAGGCTTTACAAGACGGTTGTGCAGGTAAAAGACAGTCAGGGAGGTGAGTTGCAGGAGATTGCATTGTTAGTCTTTAAAGAAAAGGAAAATACAGTTGAGGCCAGATTCCCTTGGCAGATATGTTCCCAAAAGTCAAGGAGCAAGGCAGTGGAAAAAAATGCCTTTGAAAGGTGCTTTTTATTAAAGAGAAAAGGACATAGGTGTTCATTTCCTGTTCGGTCCCCCAAAGTTCTTTATATTTGTGGTTTTATATGTGCGTTTTTACAGTCCTCGTAGTACTATATTTATGCATTGTTTTTCATTAAAAAGAAAAGGCTGTTGTGGGACATCTTTATTTTGTGTTTTGTTTTTTGTGTGTTGTCTTGTGTTTTTATATATTTTCCCAATCCAGCTTCCAAGTTTGCTTTAGCTGACTTGAAGTGACTAAACCTTCTTGTCATTTATTTATTTACTGTGGATATATGTTTTGGAGATTGCTACAAGTACTAATTCCTTCCCCTACTCGAACCATCCTATCGTGGAAAGTGTGGAGTTGTTGATAAGTCGTCTTGGCAGCGTGGCATGAGTAATCATTTTCCTCCAGATGTTAGACTTTGGGAAGGAACCAAGAGGGAGTGGAGAAAGGGAGGGGATTGGGAGAAAAAACAGCTGCTGCCACTAGCAGTTCCACCCCTCTACATCAAATCATCTGCCTCTCCCTTCCTGAGGCTCCCTCCTTCACTCCACTGGATTTCTCCCCCACACCCTTCGTTCTCAGTTCTACACATTCTGCCTCTCCATCCCAGGAGGCAACCAGGGCAGGCTGTGTTTACTGCTGAGGTAATTGGAGTAGTTTGGAGACAGCCTGACCCTGGCCCTACTCTGGCCTTAGATATATGTGTGTGTGTTTGTGTATGTGCGTGTGTGTGCGCTCAAGCATGTGTGCATACTACACTTTGTGATGACTGACAGTGAGGCCAGAGAAGAAAAGCAGGCCTTAGCTAGTGTCAGTCCACTAGGGAACAGACAAATCGGTTTGCACTGTTATCTGTCTGTTTTTTGTTTTTGTTTTTTGGTATTATTCACCAGCTATTCCTTTCTTCTTCCTGAATATCTCCCCATCTTTCCCCCAGCACAGTCATTCACACGATCCCTTGCATTTGCTCATGCAATGCTTTCTCTCCTTTCTTTTGTTTCATCTATTCTTCTGTCTCTCGCACTGTTCATCATTTCATCTCTTCAAGCTGAGCTGCATAGATGACGACTCTTGCCATATAGGGAAAAAATGTCCCCTCGGTTACATGAGCGCATTTGTTGACCGAATGCAGGGGCCTGTTGTATTTATCTGTGTGTTGGATAGGAAAATTGAGGTGTCACTCTTTAAGAGCCACTCATCCGTTGCTTGTTGTTACCCATGTGTGCACATTCAGTCTATATGCAGCTTTGAGCTTAAGCTCTGTTGTCTGTAACAATTGGGATCAGTTACAGTTTGTATTCATCATCACATGGACACATGTGTTGATCAGGAGAAGACACAATAGAGTGATGCATGAAAGCGATTTCACATGCATCCAGTGACCTCATCGCAGTGTTGTGAGGTAGTCGGTGGGACACGGCTCACCTGCTTTAGCTCATCTCACCCCTGTCTCCCTCCTACTCCCTCCTCCTGTTTTTCCTCCCTTCCCCAATCTCTCTGTCTTGCTCCTCCCTGATAGCTTTTACCGCTCCGCTGATTTCACAAATAGGCCTCATTGATTGAATCTGATTCTTGTGGATAGAGCAGCTTTATTGAGTGGCTTTTCTCACTGATGGACAGGAGTGTGTCTTTGTGTGTGTGCACTTTCGCCCATGCGTGCATGCATGTTACGGATGATAACAAAAAAACTTCCTTTCCTCATTTCGCTCTCACTCTGTAATCCAACAGCTGTTCCTCTGCTGGGGATTCCTGTGTCTAGTTCACTACATACACACAAATGCAGTGTGCTCACACATAAGGTGCTTGTAGTGCATGTGTCAGAGTTATTGACGGAGGCGCCTTTTAATTGTGGCATCACCCTGAGCATTACATTTTTAACTGCTTAGCCATTTTGGATCTGCTATTCTTTGTTGCTTTAAACAAACATTGTTCTTACATTGCAAACATTTGCAAATCATTTGCAGAGCACCATAGAGAACAAGAACACGGAATAGCAGGGGAATCATGCTGGATCATGCTTTGTATTTTGATGGGGAAAGATGAGCTTGTTTCAGATGTAAATGAAAATGATCTGTCGGGGTATGGGGGCTTTAGCTAACAAACTGTGTTAGCGAGAAGATGGAGCTATATCAGCACCACTCCACTGGGGATACACACATTTCACACACAGCAGTGCACACCTCATCCCAGCAGCAGCATCTGTGCTCTTCCCCTCTCGCTGCCCTCTATTTGGTGTCTCTTCTCCTCTCAACAGGCTCTGTGCCACCAATGCAGAGTTGGATGGATGGTGGCACCCCCTTCCCCAATGCCCATTTAACCCCCACAGCCCGGCCGATCCATCATCATACAACACACACAAACACACAGGCACCTCTAACATTTATATCCCAGCACGTATTTGTCCTGAGCGGCAGTCTGCTGCCAAATGTCTTGTACTCCCACTCTTAACCACAGTCTTATCGTGTGAGAGACCATCACACCTATAACAGCCGCAGGACGTTTTTAGATTTTTTTTTTTCGAGAATTTTTAAAGGTTGGTCTTGGTCACAAAATATTGAAATGTAGCCGCAAAAACAAAAAACTTAGTGATGTAATGATGTTGGGAGTAAATGCGAGAGCCATAACAATCTAGTAGACAATCATTCTGTGAGTTTGTGAACTGGTTTGTGCTATTAGTGGTAGAGTAGTTTGATTATAAACAGAACATCTATATATCCACATTTCACTTGAAAGGTAGATTGTGGGTGTCTTAAACAGCAATTATGGCATATGATCCTAACATTACCTAACTCTGCGTAGGTGAAAGCAGGCCTGCATGTTAGGGAAAACCCTGTGACAAGTAAAAGTTTTGCAGAATGGATATTGTGTTTTGCTTAGTAAGTTGGCTTGACCCACTTAGAAAGAACCACTGACAGTTTTTGGGTAGAGAGATACCCACAACCATACACCCAAAAAATAAAGAGAAAACTGCTGTTTTGATCCATGAGAGTTTTTACTGTATTTAACAGACTAGTGTTTGTTTGTGTGTTTCTGTGTGTGTGTGTGTGTGTGTGTTATTATGCAGTGTTTTCGAGTCCATGATCTGATTTTGTTCAGAACACAGAAGAGAAAGAACCAAAGATGATAATGGAGAAATTGGTGCCTGTGCTGTTTCGTTAGCACAGTTTAGTGTGATAGACACCTATTTGAGGGCTTGTTCATTCAGGTGTACATGTGTTTACCCAGAGGTTGCAGCATCTACTAAGTAGTGATTTTCACTCTCTATTGAGGAGGGTCTGCTTAGCAATTGACCTTGGCCACATTCAATTAGCCTACTTTGGTTAACTTTGATGCTGCTGTCAAGTAGTGATCTCCTCACCTCTTAAGCTGATCGTAGGATAAAGCTTGGGTGTCTGCATGGTTGTGTTTAAATTACTGATGAATGCACATCTTTAATAACTATTCCTTATTTCTTAATAAGGACAAATAATTTTATGATTTGGCCTGATATCAAACAGTAGAGTCATGGATGCACAGTGCCGTGTTATTTATGCAACTGAATGAGTAATGAATTTAAAATTTCTAACAATAAAAAAAAAATTCTTGGATTTAAAGCCACATTAATATTATATTTCTCCTTGGCTCTGTGACTCAAATATTCAAAGTTTTCAAAGCAGAAAAAAAATGAGAATCATGTATGTTGCATCACCAGGGTTTGCATGAGTGGCCTTTATTCTGTCATTGTGTGGAAAGAATTGGTGGTATATTTTAAGACTTGTCCATAAAAAGAGGTGGAGGTAGAGAAGGCGGCCGAGAATTTCCTTGCTTTTGTTAATTGGCACCTCTGTGGTGCACTAAACAACACACACACACACAGGCCACTGTCTTATACTTAGTCAAGGGAGACCTGTCTCTGTCACTTTCTCTTGCTTAACCTAGCTCTCTCTCTTCTTCACTGTGGCGTTGTTGAAGAGGAGTCTCAGGGGAGGGCTTAACTCTGAGCCCTCATTCTTTTTTTTCTTTCTTTTTTCTTTCTCTCCCCTTCCTTGTCTTTCTTTGCTTATCGTCCTCTGAATGGAGCAGCAGACTGTTGCTGAATGAGTCCAGTGGACAGACTCAGTGCAGAGATAGAATAAGGGAACTGAGGGAGTTGAGTATCTAGCTTGCTGCTGCCGCCACATACAGGCTGCTTTGGCTCACTATCCAGTGAAGGTGATGTGTTTACACACACAGCACATCTGCAAAAGCCTTTGTCTTGAAGTTAAAGCAGTGTGTGAACATGCATCCGCTCTGAGCAAAAGGCCTGAAATCAATTGCTCAGTTGAGGTGGATGTGATGTTAGCAGGGCTCCACATGCCCGTGTGCACCCTTCAGTTTAGAGAGTAATTCACACCAGACCCTGCTTAAATTATGATGTACAACCTGGAAAATCACAGGGGCTTTTGTGTTGTCATGGTTATTGAGTGCTTGGTAGCTTCAGGGGAAATGGAGTTGGGGGATAGGGTGGGTGGGGTGTTAGTGGGAGGAGGGGTACTATCTTAATTGCTTTCTGTGAATAATTTCAGTCCCCTAATTTGGCAATAATGACAGTGGCTGCTGCTTTTGTATTTATTTATCCAAACATTAATTGACAGGACTGACATTAGCCAGGGCGGTTATTGCGCATTTGATTGCGCACAAGGGAGCAAAGAAAATTACAGTAATTATCATTCTGATATGGATTATGAATATGCATTCCCACACTTAATGTCTCTGTCAGCATTTTAGCAACAACAAGGCACTCTGCCATGACAACAGCACTTTAGCCTGTCTCTGTTTCCCTGATCCCAGTCTGACCAGTACTTGTGATTAACAGATGACATGTCCTGTCCAAATGATTTAGCGGTAACCATTGCCTTTTAACAGCGTGCTCGTCTAGGCAGCTGAAACGGTTGTCAAGCGGATCGTTTCAGCTGGCTTGTAACAGGGGCCTCAGCTTGTGTGGAAGCGGTTTGCGGTGTGTCATCTTGGATGGATAATAAAATGTTTCATTTTTCACAGGCGGAGGGAGAAGATAATTTGAAGAAGATGCAACTGATGGAGCTAGCAATTCTGAATGGGACATACAGAGACAACAACATCAAATCACGTAAGTGAGATTGTATGAACACTCAAACGGAGCCACACACTACATACTCCATTCAGCTTGCACCACACACAGCTGATTTACAACCGTGTAGACCACACACAAGTCATCTGTAAAACATTTTTTTTCTGAATTTCTCATTAACTAATACTGTTAAACTTCATCAAATAAATGAGTAGTCAGATCTCTTGTCAACATACCATCACAATATCGTTGACAACCAGCAGACTCCCCTCCCTCTCTCTCTCAAGCTCTCCAAACAACTCATGTTTACCTACCCAACCATGAGTAGGACAACTTCCATTCTGTTCCTCCTCATTTCTTTCCTCCATCCCTCCATCTTTCCCCTTGCAATCCAGATGCAATCGCTCCATATTGCTTGCTCTTGGCAGACTCGAAACCTCCAGCACATTGCTGTTCTCCACCTGCTAAACTCTGCATGTCATTAGTTCACACATCTACAGTGTTTAGCTCCTCTGTTTTAACGTCACATCAAAATGCATGATCACAAGTGGATTATAGATGTACATACAAAATAATAATTAGAATCTTGTGATTGATTTCACTGTTTAACTTGTTTAATGGTTGCCATGGTGATTTTCATACCACCCAACCACTGTTACTGTAGCACTTGATTTAATTAATCTGTTTTATGCAAAGCTTTTGTGGCCCAGCCTATACAAAAATGCTAATGCAGAATCAATTGAAAAAGTATTTCTGTGTTCATTTGTAGACTATCCAACTTAAATGGACTGTTGACTTTGTAGAGGATGAAATTTTTTTTAAACCACTACAAACAAATCTTCCCTCACTGACGCTGATATTCAGTTCAGTTTTATCACTCTTGTGTGAAACCTAATTATTATTGTCCTCCTCTCTTTATAAGTCAACTGTTCCATTTCTGTTGGTGTGACGTGATGTGATGACCTCACCTTTGCCATTTCCACTAGATGAATGTGTAGCTGCTGTGGTGACTGGTATGCTTTGAATGCACTGGGATGACTGCACCATTTTGTCCTTCTTGTGTCTTGGTGTGAGGGGTTATTTTTATTTTGTTGTGCTAAGTTGACTTTTTTTTACGCAACAGACTGTGGCTTTTGTGGTTCACCACCATGATCATTGCATGGACTAATTTTCCCTTTTGTCCCCCTTCCCCTCTCTCCCTGCCACTTCCTGTACCCCTTCGTTTCCTCCTTTGTATTTTCACCCTTCACTGCTCATCTGTGATTATGATCAACCACACTACACTTTGTCTCCTATTCTCTTTCTTTCTCTCTCTCTACTCCTGTCCTTCACTCTCTTGCTTATTGCAGCCACCCTTGCGTTCTCTCTTGCAGCAGCGGCAGCAGCCGCTCAGGGCCCCCGTCTCATTGCGGCCCCCGCGGGTCAGGTGTTGCCTCCTCCAGCACTCCGGGCCCCAACACCAGCTGGGGCCTCCATCATGAACCTCATCCGGCCCACTCAGATGGCTGCCATGCTTCCCAATGGCACACCCACGCTGGTGCCCCCTACACCAGATGGCGGGCTAATCTACACCACCCCTTATGAGTACCCTTACGCCCTGGCACCCACCTCCCTGCTGGAGTACCCCATCGAGCACAGTGGGGTTCTAGGTAAGAGAGCCTGGGGAAGCATGGGTGCAGCAGGTACAGCGGCCAGCTTTAGCCAGCCTGGACAGGAGGGCAGCTTGTTTTACCCCGGTGCTGGGGTACTGGACATGGCTTCCATGAGTCACAGTCAGGACTTGTTGAAAGGTAAATATGTCGTGTCCACCTGAGGATCAAAAGAAACAAACTCACAGGGTGGATGTACTGTTGAAGCTCTTGGTAATGGGATGACCAGCTGCAGTATGTGGCTCTGTGGACACTGTTAGAATGGCAGAAAGGGGACAGAACGTGTCTTGTCTGGGCTAGTCTCTTGGAAAGCTCTCTTTATCATTTAGATTGAGGTTTCCTCCACTGTTTTAGTTATGCTCATACCAAACAGCTATGCTCTCAGGTTGACATTGCCTCTTTTTTTGCAAGATTTATATATATAGGAGGACTTGGCTCAGTGTGAAGTGAGACACGTGGACAGAAACACTCTCCCATACATGCAGCCTGCTCTCTAACCCTTTCATGCACTGGCCTGGAGGCGTTTTCAGTCTGGCGGCAGATCCCCTTGGATTTCTGCAGCTTTTGAAATAATTTCTCCATGCCGTTCTCTGCAGGAAGGCCTTGATGCCTGTAGATAGTCCCTGCCTCACCCCCCACTGGGGATGTTCATTAAATTCCACCAGTTTTCCCTTTTTCTTTCCCTCCCCCTCTCGCCATTGTCTTAGCTTCATCCCACTTGAACTTGAGCTCAGTGGTAGTCGTACCTGACATTCCTCTTAGTTCCCGTGTCAGGGGTACAGTGCAGTATCAGGGTCAATATATTATATTCAATCTCAATGGTGCTTTAAGCCCTACGCATTTGCTACCAAAGAGAAAACTGAACATCCATGGTCTGACATGATCTCCATGTTGTTGAACAAAGACGCCTTTGTCAGTCACTTTCTGGCTTTAATTTGACAAAGCACTCCTTATGTCCACGGCATATTCTGGCAGCAGCAGACACAAGTGTGATTTTAGCTGACCTGCGGATTTGGAGGTGCCTCTGGGAGTCATGTGTAGAACAGACAGGAGCAGCTGACTGGCTTTTCTCTCTTTAACTTGCAGGGTTACACCAGCTTAGTGCATTTTATTTACTCACACTATCGATTGGTGCCTTCAGCAACACAGGGCCCTGTGGAACACACTCACTCTCACACATACTCGTGCTTTCGGCTTGACTGCATGGCCTACTGTATCCAGCTGTCATTGGCGTCTCTGAGAATAAGCAAATGTCGGTCCATCTGTTGCTTCAGAGTAGTGTAGGTTGTTGCGCAGTCATCAGCCAAAAACGATCTCTCAACGAATCCATGTTGAATTTGTTTCCATCTTAATTTTTGATTTCCTAATTCCTGCGCACATCACATTTTGTATTACTTGAACGTTCAGTGACACACATGGCATGCGGTTTGTTTGTGGCATGTATATGAGTCGATGTCAGGCACTGCAGCAGGAAGAAATCAGTTGTGACAAGTATTATAGGTAAAAGACAGCCTCTGCCGCCAGTGAATAGATTGACCTGAAGAGAAATGGTGAGCGAGGGAAAGAGAAAATGAAAGAGTGAGGCAGAGGCAGGTGGTGTCTGGCACTATTCAATTACCATCAGAGCTGTATTGGATTTCCGCACCTTTCAAAATAAAGAGACAAATTTCTCTCAATCCCCTTTTGGATCCCACAGGAAGAATCACATTATTTTTTGCGGACAGCCCAGGAGCCTGTACCCTTTACTTGCCCTCTTTTCAAAGAGTCCTCTATATAACTCTGAGCACTGTGGAATTTTATTACTTAAGTTATGCATTTTTAAACACCAAGAAAAACTCCAAAAAGATGTATTATTTTTTTCTACTGCATTTTTCTACAAGTAAGAAAGATACGTGTGGTGTGAACATGTAATATAGTCTGTATTATGTTGCTATTCAGTGTATTGTTGTATTATCCAAGCATTATAATGATAATGGTTAAAATGTGAATGTTATCACTGTAAAAGATGACTGTTTTTTTCCCTTCCTCAAAGTGAATGGTTTCTAACCTTGTGGACCTGTTACAATCTAGGTGCAATGGCTACTAAAGTGAGACGGCATGACACGCGGGTCCATCCTTACCAAAGGATTGTGACCGCTGACAGAGGTCAGTTTAGTCTATTAGCTACACTCCGCTATTGACTGATGTATTTCAATGATTATTATGCCTATTATGCCTCAATGCCTTAGTTAGAGAATTTTTATATTGTGTGTAGTGTATTCTTCTTGTTTTCCTTTCCCCCACCACCACCTTTCCTACCCCACACATCCACACACCAGCTAAATGGTTGAATGTGGTATGCACATTTTGTTTACATTTAGTACTTATCATAAAATATATGTTGACTGTGTGTATATCAGAGCTCAGGCTAAAGTGATCATAACAGCTTTTGCAGCTGTTTGCAGCAACAGATTTTGCAGCTGTGAAGCAGGACAGGTAGTATTTTGCAGGCAGTGTTAAAGATGTATAATGACATTCCTCTGATGTGAGATTAGAGCCTAAAGTGGGAGAGGCTCGTTCACATATATGATTTATCTCCTTTGTTCATAAGGAGCAAAGAAAAACCAGAAGCATTTCTATACTGTATTTGAGAGACCTAGTCGGCAGAAACATGAGTAGCCATGCTGCTACCAGGCACCATTTCACCTTGAAATTTACATTTATTTTGAATTTTATTTTTCTATGGAAGAAAGACACGCACAGACATAAGCTAAGGTAGCTTGCGTTCTCTCCAGTGTATGGCAACCATATTGAATAAAGCTAAAATACATTTTAAATTTTTCAGTTGTACGTGAGGTACTGTCATTTTATATTTGAGCATTTTATATCAAATGTATTTATGGTTCTTGTGTATATTTATATTCTATAAAAAAATATACTGCTAAATAAAGAGAAAGAATCGGAAAATGTCGATTCATCTATTCATTGCACATTTAACACTAGTCACAGTTATCCCTCACATAACATCAGTTATTGTAAGTCTCCTTACCACTAATCACACTGTGACTTGCACTCCAACTTGAAAGACACTAAAACACTAGATTCATGTTTTTTGTTAGTTTGTTTGTCTGTTCGATCACTCTTTGCTTCTGTTTTTGGTTTTGGGGACAGTTTGTGCTTAAATTAAACTGCAAAGCAACATGATTCAGGGTGGGGGCTTAGTAGTTGGCATAATGATGACCGCATCATGATTATAATGAGATTAGCTGGGTTCATCTCATGTTGGCAGGGGAGCTAAGAGCAGGGGGGGGGCGACATAAGAGATTGCATTCATTTTATTGTTAAAATGATGTCATTCCAGTCTCTTCTTGCTGACACTAATATCCTTTCTATCTTTTTTTTCTGTTTGTTTTGTTTTTGTTTCTAACCACCTAGCCGCCACCGGCAACTAACACATGACCTTCTGACCTCTGAACTCTTCACCCAATGACGAGCCACCCCAAGCCTGCCTGCTGATCAGTTAACTGGTAATTGCCTTTTGCTAGCCTCTCGGACGCAAGTGAGAGAGAGAGAGGCGCCTGCCCGTACAGTTACCCTAACATGTTCTGACAAAAAAATAGAAACCAACGCAGAATCTTCACTGAAACACAACAAAACCCCAACAAAGTTGTGTAATATTCATTTTTTTCCCTCTGTTCATTGAGTTCAATTCCCATTCTTTCTCTTTCTTTTTCTTCATGAATCATATACTGGGTGGATGTGTTTGTGGTATTACTCATGAATCTGCACTGAATTATATAGCAATAAAGACCCCACCCCACCCTGCCCACCCACCCTACTTTAAGTGCTCTGATTTGGTGACCTCACTTGTGTGAGTCCAACTTTAATATCTATTTGACGCAAACCATTTGGTTTCAGAGTAATGACATAATCCCTCTTGAACGTGCACCCGCCCCTCCAAAAAAAAAAAAAAAGAAAACCAATAAAAACTTTGAGAGCCCCTAGCTGCTCCCACCCTGTTACACCACCCATCTACTGGGAGAGAAAAAGAAATAGAAGGAAAGAGAACGTACACTCACATTAACTTGTTTAATTTCTGTCATATTTTACATGTAGTGCAGTTGTTGAGCTCTAAGATGTAATTATGAGCTGACACATTCTGGGTGTGCCCCTCAAAACAGCTTTCTGTCTGTTTTTAAAAAGCATGGCTGAAATGATTGCAAAATGAGCTTTTTATGATTTATGTGTTTTTTTCTTCTGTCTTTGTTTTTTCATTTTTTTATTTTGCTTTACTTTTGAGTCATTTTCTCCACTTGAGTTTGGTTCCTCTGTTGTTTATATTTGACTAATTAGCTTTGCTTAAATTGACTAGCCATTATAAGGCAGGTGGTAACCTCTGGAAAACTAAACGCAATCTGATGTTTGAAGCAGGCTGAAAAAAAATACGTAATGATGAAGGGCAAGATGGGAAGGTCAAAATTGGGCTGATGGGTCTGTGTGTGTGTGTGTGTGCGTGTGTGTGTGTGTTTTCGTTTTTTAATTAATACTACAATGAAAGTAGGGTGTGCTGAGGCTTTGGGGACATTGGAGCAGTAGTAGCTACTGCCCATTGCTACGCCCCGTCCACACTACATTCATTTTACAGTGCCTGATGTATTTAGGAAAATATCTCAATGAGTTAGCTGAGCTGTGATCAAAAAGACAAAAAAAAAGTATTAAGTGTGCATATTTAGCCAAAGGGTTTCCAATGAACTATATATCCACTATATATCCACAATTATGCATCTGTCCAACAGGACTCTTTGTGATTTTAGAGTTAAAGGTTTGAGTTTGAGGTGCCTGCCTTCACCTGCAACAGACAGCCTGTCACTTACACGACTTTTGACCCATCAATGCTTTTTTTTTGAGTAGGTGAACATGACAAGTAACACTAAATCGACAGGATATTCAGTTGCAGTACATTGCTGGGGGGAGGGCATTTACAGTCAGGATACTTTGATTCTCGATTACGTTGTTTCATCAGGCCGTGGCCAAATGGATGTTTATTTGTTACATTTTTGCATCTCAACGTTTGGCCAATTTATTTGTTGAATTTTGTTTTATTTTAAAGCCAGTCAACTATTTTTTTTCGCTGGGAGGGCATAATCTGAGCCTTCCTACGATTTATACATTTTATGTCAAGTTTTAATTATTTTAGTGAAAAAAAAAAAGCGCATCCACAATGTGTCACACCTTTCTGTGATAGTAGTGCAGATCCTGAACCCACATTTGTTTTTGTTCAACTCTCTCAAGAAAAAATAGGATGTGAAAGCCATGCCTGCCTGTTCAAATTGCTTTATACATACGTCTTATATATATATATATCTATATATATATAGATATATATATAAATATATATAAATATATAAAAATGTAGATATCTGTCATTGCATATACAAATACTGAAGAGAACAAAAAATAGATAATTTTACAGGGTGCTGGAGAAGAGAAAAAATTGAAAAATCTATTTTTGGCAATTTTAGCTTTTGATACTTTACTTGCATATACAAAATCTGAAAAAAATCAAATAAAAAATGTTTAAGACAGTAAAGGGGGGGGGGGGGCAGAGATACTACAGTGGGTGGTGATAAAGTGCTGTTTCCTTGACTATGATTGGAGAGGGAGACGAAGACCAAAACAGTCATAACCCTTGGAAAGTTAGCGAAGACCGCAGCGGGACAAATGCCGATAGAGAGTTTTAAAAGGATCAAATCAAAGTGCCTTATCAATAGTGGTTTCTGTTTTCCGAGTGTTCCTGTTGTGTTCAGTAATATCCAGCACCCGATAAGTTGGCGCAGAGAGGAATGGCTAATGTTACATGCTCTGAATCGTTGAGCAGGGTAGCTGCCAGCGTATCATGGCGTTACCCAAGTTATTCTATGCAAAAAGAATAGCAGTCGTTTTGACCAGCTAAAATATGTGCCATGGTTTTGTCTTCCTGAATTTTTTTCTGTTTTTCTTTACTATATGGCCCTTTACTCTGCTGTATAAGCAGGCTTTGTTCTCTCTTGGGTTTGATTTTAATGATCATATGAAATATTGTCTTGATTTTTTTTGTTTGTTTGTTTTGGCCGACTGTGACTACCTTCCTAGAACAAATTGAACTGCCAATAGCAATGCGGTAGTCTGCCAGACATGTTTTGATCGTGAGCTGAGAAAAATACACAACATTCAAGGGAACGGGTATGAAAGCTGAGGGTCGTCCCTGTTGGCATTACGCCTTGTTTGTTTCAACAGCTGCAAACTGAAAGCACCCGGTCCCTGTCAGTGTTTTCATGCCCGACTTAAGCATCGAACTATTTAATGCAATCATGAGATTTCTTAGGAACAAATGAATTTCTGGTCAATAAAGTAACCAGGTGTTTTTCACAGCCAGCAAGTTTTCAGCTATTGAAACAACTGACAGGTTATCACCGGAAGGTATAATAAACCCATCACATTAAACTGACGAATAGTTAGATCATGATATTACCCTCAGCAGTTTGTTTCCTATTCATAGCTCTTTCATCATGCTGTTACACCGAAAGGTCAGTGATTTTCCTTTTTCTTTTTCAGTGTTATTATTTTAAATTGAAATGCAATATTAAAGTGGAGCAAGAGATGGCAATTCAGCATTTGACAGTATTAAGAAAATTCTCTCTGCAATGTTACAACTTGCTGTGTCATTATGAAAGGCTGGATGAGTCCATCAGGTGAAAGGTTAACTCTATACCTACCGTATTCTCTCTGGCCTGCCTACTACATGTATGATAATGTAATTAACAGCCATTGTTACAGGTTTATAATGTATTTTTCTAATCTCATTTTATATGTATATTAATCATATTTCGGAGTGTTTTTTTAAATGAAACCCACTGCTACGTTTCCCCCTCCTCGACAGCCCTTTCTTCCTCCCCCTTCTCTTTTACATCTTGAAAACTGTCTCTTGTGGGGAGTGTTGCCTTTTCCCTGTTATATTTTGTTTCATTTTGTTTTCTTGCCAATCCCCAGCTTGTTTAACTCATTAGCTACTTTATTAGTTTTCTTGTCATAAGTATTTTTACATGCTTGCATTTAGTTTTCATGGTGTATGCTGTTATTTTTCTTATTAACCTCTTGGCATTTATTTTAATAAAACATTCTTAGTAAGAATTTTACTAACTTGCTGATATTTTGTCTTGTGTTTTTAACCAGTTTCATGAATGTATTACCTTGGTCTGGTTCACGGACTAACACGATTAAAACTGGTGTCTGGCCACCGCTCACACTGACTGACGACACGCACACTACATGAACACACGCACACTAGTCATCCGTGCACATACGATCACGCCACACACACACGAGATTGCACACAAAACCCTAACTGGAACCTGCACGAGTTGATAAGTGTCCCTCACCTCCCACTCACGCACTCTCACCTCTGTGCTGGAGAAATCTGCTGACACCCTTCATACTTGCCCTACCCGCTCAGTTTCAACACGGCTGCTGTGTCTCGCCGTCTCTGCAAGAGACGCCTCTCTTGTTAGTTGTCCTGTCCTTCTGTGTCACTGACCCGGTGAAATGGGAGGAAGTGTACACTGCACATTACGTGAGGTCACTGGTTAACTTCTGGGTCAGCTCTTGAACAAAGCCCACTCAGATTTACGTGGGATATTTGTCAGCACGCGGGGTTCACTCTCAAAGCCGACATCCCCATAGATAAAACCCCTTTATCCACTTTCCTTGATCATACATTAATGCAGGGCGATTTATAATCTGTGCAAAATGACTGCATATGAATCATCTCAAATGGATTAATTTCACTGTGAATATGTAGAGCAGAACATCTCGTCGCCACACATTATACATGTAGTGAGCTATATACAGCATGTACCCGGGGCAGGGTTCTAGGTGACAGTAGGTGTGATCATGTAAAGCTGTCCCCAGTCTTTGTCTCCCTCCATTGCCTGCGGGGCTTGTTACGCTGTATTGCAGCATAGTTAGTTATCGGTTATCACCAGCTGTTGTCTGTTTGGTGAACACTTCTCCCCATTCGGCTTATTGATATAACAGCTAATACAGGACCATTTGGGAGCATCCATAATGCTTAGACACACACCAGTAGCACCGTGCCAATATGAAGTACTATGGGATCAAAACGACCTCACTATTCCTTCTAGTGTAAAATGCTGATATTGCTCTCAGCTAGCTTGTATTTATTGTTTTCTTGGAGGGTTTTTATTTTTTTTTTGGTCTGAAACACTGCCAGTGTGTGTTGTTCATTCTGCTACTGTGTCAGTGCACTTATCCCTGGGTTCACTCGGCTCTCCTCTCTCCGCTCAGCCTCCTTCCTCCTCCCACTAATTCAAGGTATTGACACTGACACGCAAAAGATTAACTTCATTAATCCTGGTTTTTACTTTTAGCCACTGAGTGATGCCTCCAGATTATTTGTTTTCTTTTTTTTCCTCCTTTGTTTTCAACCAGCACATCAAAAACAACTCGGCCTTTAACGCTTGTGATTTTCCTCATGTCTCTGCAAAGAAAGAAGAGGGATTAAATGTGTCGAACATCAAACTTGACATTTCTTTCCAAAATTAACATTTTGTGTCATTGATCTGAAAACGGGTGTTAACACCTGTATAACATTTATTAAACACCAGCAAGTAGAGACAGAGATTGGATTACTGGCAATAACAACCACAAAAAAAACCAAACGTTTGGTATTTTTTTCTGTTTTTGTACATTTAGTGTTGCCAGTTTTTTTTTTAAATATTTATGATTGACTTTTATGTCACAATCTAAATCCGTCCAGCAGTAATCATATTTATGCTGCCACAGACTTTTTTAAACTGCCAGAGGCATTTTCAGTGTCTCCTAGAAAAGCAAGCTGATGAATGAGTCAACTAAACTGAAGCACAACGCGTTGTAAACACTGCCTAAATATAGCATCTGTGAGGTAAAAACAAAAGTGCCTATTTCTCCTGAAAGGAGAAAATTCTGTTTTTGTACCTTATTCAGTGCCAATTGTCTGTCTCCCTTAATTGCACCTAAACCTTTTTTTTTATTGTTGATTTGTTGTTGATCACAAAACAACAACTAAACGGCCAACACTTTCTCACCACGTGGTACATAAACGTCATAAACTGGGAAGGGATGTTCAAAGTGAGGAATCCGGTCACTAGTGTTTCCTTCCATCAGACTTTGGCTTAATGGCTCCTGTTTTTGATTTGACCCACTGAGAACTTGTGTTTCCGTTCTGATTGGACCACAGTATGCAGGGAACGGCTATTTGCATACTGCTGCTCCCTGTGGCCAAGTTCTCAGTGCATTTCCAAATCCGTCGCGGGGCATTCAGTGTACTTATCTACTAACCACCTTTTCACCTGTCAGTCTTTTCTTTTCCTTCCGATTAACAAACATTCCTCCAATGAGTTAAATGGCAGGTTAACCGATCAGTATTGGTCTCAGCGATGTAGCACTCAGGTGGTTAAAGGGCAAATGCTGCCAAAATACAGAGTGAGAAAAAATAAGCCCCACTGGATTTTTCTTTTTCCTTTTTTTTTTTTGACTGTGATGAACATGCATTAGGAGGTATCATATTTTTCCTAAAATTATACTAGTATGATATATACTGTAACTTCCTCATCCATATAGTGGTGCACTAAAACCTGTGAGATTTTTTTTTCTCATTATTTCGTGAGGTTGTAAGTTTGAATGTGAAGTAGCTTTTACTTTGTGTTTCCTTGTTGTTGTTGTTGTTGTTTTTTTTTGTTATGGAGGGCTAGACTGAGAGAAACGAATAGGGTGTAAAACATGTAATGCCAGTTTTTGTTGCTCACACCAAAAAAAAAAAAAAGGTAAACAAATGTCATGTGTGCAATAAAGAACCATATTTACAAGCTTCCCTCCGACTGCTCTACTCGGACTGGTCCTTTGCTTCTCCGCTCTGCTTCCTTATCCATGACATCATGTGCTGTTTGTGTGTGTGTGTGTTTTTTAACATCTAAAAGTAGGTGTATTTTTTTTTATATAAGAAAACTCCACACTGAGCAAAATAACTCACGCCTAAGCCCTCACAGTGAGACCAAGCCCTGCCTTTTTAACACTTTACTGTGATGCTGGTGACGCGTTGACCTTCAGTGAAGGTCACATAACCTACAGTTCCTCTCTGGTGGCGGAGCTTAGGAATTTCATCATCTGGGCCGAGCAACAACTGGCACAGAAATCCTCAGTCTAGTCCGCTCGCTGGTTGTGCGCCTGCGGCCGTCACGCGCGACAGATGACATGAGGCAGTGTGGCATCAGGTTAAAAGTTTGACACTTCCACTGTAAACTGAAGCGACACCGTCGGGAGGAGGGTTCATTTTAATGAGGGCCGACACGAGACGGTGATGTGTCAGCACGTTCGCCGCTGCACACGGTGAACTCAACACAGAGGTCAACCGCTCACTTGGAGCGGTGCGTCATACTGAATCTGCTGTGTGCAGTGCCTCTGACGCTGGGCGCTGGAGACACCGGGCTCACAGAACACACTGTATATTATTATTACACTGATATTTTAATGTTTGTGACGAGACACATGATTTTGACGTCAACAGAGAGCGTTACCTCTTTTGTGTCTCAGAGAGCTCAGCTGTAAAACATGATTGTATACAGTCATTCTTTATGTTCACTGTATCTCTGATCATTGTGCATTTCTATGCAACAGTAACCCTCTATAATACATATACATATACATATATATATATATTTCTGTTACTGGAGTTTGTTTATAATATGGCCATGAATGACTCATGCCAAACAACAGAAAATATATAATTGTTCATGCGCAGCCAGTATAACAAATAATTTCATCATGTGGTGGAATAAAAATGCAAAGTGTGTTTTGTTTAGTTTTGTCACATTCACTAATCCCAGATTGAGGCAAAGGGAAAGGAATGCACACAGACCACTTTACAGTTTTTGATTTTATTAAAGAAACATTTTACAAAAACATATATAAACAAGTACTATAAATGTTACATAGGCTACATGTGGAAGTGAGCTCTGCAGGATGCAACCAGTGAGGACAAAATAAAAAAGCACATATTCTATTCTTCATCTGTAGTTATTTGGATTAGGGCCTGTCACTTCAGATGACAGTGTGTGACAGTCTGGCAATTAAAATCATAAAAACAAACAGTCTCCCTGTGTTTTCTTCTCATTCTTCGTATTCTGCGGCGTCAGTAGAAGAAATGTATCCGTGGATGCTGCTCATTCTCCTGAACATTCTCCCTGATTATCAAACACACCATGCGAACTCTGACTCACCGGAGCAGTCGGGTGCATATAAATAAACCAGCAGAGGCCAGAGAAAATAGACTTCTAAATCTGTGACCTGCCATTTCCAGCGGCTAATTATCCCTACCTTTCTTATTAAGCTGATTAGGCCGTACTGTTCTCTCACACTGCTGTGGTTATGTGCAGCTCCTGTGGGCTGCAGCCCTGTGCCGAGGTGAGATGAGCCAGCTGTGAAAGTGGAGCAGCGTGGATGTACAGTTACACCCTATTCACCCTGATGCTGCAATAAACCCTAAAGAACTCTGACGTGGACGTCTCACTGCAGATCACACCGGCAACTCTGCAGCAACAACAACTCAAATCCAAAGGATGCACACAAATCTTGCTCTCATCCTCTCGCTGGAGGACGGAGCTGCTGCTGAATGGGCCAGTGGGGGGTAGTGGTTCGGGTGGAGGGGGTGGGGTGGGGGGGGGGCACTGGAAGCCACTTTAATGTCATGCAGGAAGCGAGGGGCGAGGGTGTTGGTGGTGGCTTTGGCCCCCGGGAAGATGCATCAAAGGAGCATTTGTCGCAGAGACCAGCTGGGAGTCCAATCAGAGGAGGAGGGCTGATGTTGGTGTGTGTGTGTGTGTGTGTGTGTGTGTGTGTGTGGTGTGTGTGTGTGTGTGTGTGTGTGTGTGTGTGTGTGTGTGTGTGTGTGTGTGTGTGTGTTTTGAAGGGGGAAGAGTGGAAGGGTTGCATCAGTAGTGACAGATGAACCAGCTTCCTGTGGAATGAATATAGGGCATTCATCAGAGTGCAGCTGTTTCTGTCTTTCCCTCTCTCCGCCTCTGTGTGTGTGTGTGTGTGTGTGTGTGTGTGTGCGTGTGTGTGTGTGTGCGTGTGCATGCAAATTGTTTCGGAGTGCACAGTTGCTGCAGTTTTCCAGCTCCCACTGATGAATGGAACTCTGTAGTTCTCCGGGCACCTGTGCCGACTGACACAGTCCAGCAGCTGGATGCCACGTGTGGGTGTTTGTTTGTGTGTTTGTTTGTGTGTTTTACAAAACGACACTGAGAGATTGAGACTGAAATTGAGTTTTGTTTACATCAGGAGAGAGAGAAACAATAAGAGTCATTTCTGACTCTGTGACTGAAATGACTCACTTTGTCTAGTAAAGCTTGTGTGACTATGTTTTCTGAAGAGCATCTATCTGTATCAGAACATTTCCTGCTTCCTGTTTGGCAGGAGGTGGATATGATCAGTGCTGCGGAGTAACAGAATATAAGGCATAGTAGGTTTCTGCTGTTGTGTAAGATCATATCTTGGGCTATTAGACTTAATACACAGCAGTTTGACAGCTGTTCACCCAGCAGCACAGACGAGGCTAATAATGCTAATCGACACTTTGTTTGGTTTGAAGCTTCTGCTCATACTAACCTGCAGCTGGAACACCTAAACCCACTGCAGCACTTCCTGTTATTAGTTACAGCTGTGTTTACATGCCAGTAGACGTCTGCTTTGAGGAATCCCTGCGGCCTGGGTTCCATTTATTTTTGTTGCCTTTGAATAATTAGCAATATGGCCGGCAAACGCAAGCTACTTGCAATGCAATGTAGAGTGTTTTCTTTCTATCTATCTTTCTATCTATCTTTTTAACTTTCTGTTGAACCGGCGTGACACACACTCTCTTACTGGAAAAGAAGAATATTATAAAAGCTGAAATGTAAGCAGACTTGAGGCTAATGTAGCACTGCTAGCTCGCTGGAGTCCTGCGGGCCTAGCTAGCACTGCACACTTTGGTTTAGCTTCACTGCACAAGAATTCCCTTATTGTTGTGGAAGCTGTGTGATGTGAACACAAGGAAGCATGGGCAAATGAAAACACACAAAGACACACACACACACACAAGCACATGGAGTTCACAGTTTGCTGTGATGCCACCTCAGGGCCCTTTGACCTTTCTCTGACCTGAACTCAGGAAACTGTGACCCTGTAAAAGTAAACGTTCTCACACATGAACTCAAACACAGACACAAACTCTGTTGTAAGAATAACTCCTGATCCCACTGATCTGGGCAGTGTGCGTGTGTGTGTGTGTGTGTGTACATGCACGCAGGCTGTATGGGAGTGTGAGTGTGTGTGTGTGTGTGTGTGTGTGTGTGTGTGTGTGTGTGTGTGTGTGTGTGTACATGCACGCAGGCTGTATGGGAGTGCGAGTGTGTGTGTGTGTGTGTGTGTGTGTGTGTGTGTGTGTGTGTGTGTGTACATGCACGGGAGTGTGAGTATTCTTATGCATGGCATGAGCAGTTGTGTTTGTATCAGTGCTCAGTTAGAAACAGCACTAGTCTGTTTGTGTGTGTGCGTGTGTGTGCGTGTTTGTGTGTGTGTGTGTGCGTGTGTGTGTGTGTACATATACACACCTTGGGAGATGAAAATGCTGACCCAATTTTACACCTGTGTCTTACTGCACTATGGTCCAGTACTCAATATCTCTCTCTCTCTCTCTCTCTCTCTCTCTCACACACACACACACACACACACACACACACAGAATCCTGGAGCAGCGTCTTGCCCATACTGATAAATTCCGTCCATTCAGACTCAGGAGGTGCCTCCTCCCACACAGGTTTCTTCTTTAATCAGAACATAATCATTTTTAATTATTCATCATTCAGAGACATTTAAACAAAACCATTCATCTGTGGTTGCACCTGCAGACAGTGATGATATTTAATAATAGAGAGCATATGAATAATGTATACAAACACACAGCACACACACACACACACACACAGAATCCTGGAGCAGCGTCTTGCCCATACTGATAAATCCCATCCATTCAGATTCAGGAGGTGCCTCCTCCCACACGGGTTTCTTCTTTAATCAGAACATAATCATTTTTAATTATTCATCATTCAGAGACATTTAAACAAAACCATTCATCTGTGGTTGCACCTGCAGACAGTGATGATATTTAATAATAGAGAGCATATGAATAATGTATACAAACACACAGTGGAAACTGCACATATACATTACTGTGGGATTATTTCTTTGCAGACTGGTGCTATACGTCTGCTGTTAATGACGTGCCGCCATGTTGGGTTGAGCTCCCAGCATGCCATGCAGCTCCTGTGAGCAGCTCTGCACCCGGTGGCCTCACACGAAACAACACAAACATAGACAAAAAGATTGGATTTTCCCATAATGCACCTTCCACACAGACATAATCTTATAAACATCCTGAAGGCACATAGAGGGATGTCACATTAGCGTGGTGCTATGTCTCCGTGTGTGTGTGTGTGTGTGCGTGTGTGTGTCATAATGTGAGTTCAGGGAGACAAATGACTACATTGTCCCTGGATGCGTACTTCCTGCCCGTTGTGTAATTAATCTGGGCACACGGTGGGTGTAAACATTAGAAAGGACAGATTTTTTTTTTTGTTCGTTTCTTTTTTCTCAGATTAATTTGCCTTGTCAGATCAACATCTGTACTAAATCTACACACTGTGGCCTGTCAGGGGACTCACACAGCCACACAATGAAAGTCAGGCTTACTTTATAGCTCTTTGAATATAGCATGCACTTTTCTTTTTATTCTTTCTTTTTTTTTTAAAACTTTTTTAGTCGTGTTCCTGTTCCATATGCGGCAGGTTCTCTAAATGAATTACCTGAACATCTCCGAAATAAAATCTGTCAGTTTTTCAACAGGAACGCGACAGTGTTACTCATTCATCATCCATCGCAGCCTTTCGTCGCTGCTCTCCAGCTGAGATGACATTTCTTTTTTGAATGAATTATCTGCAGCAGATGGAGCTGTCCTGGAATTCTAGATGTCAAAATTTCCATGTTTTTTTTTTTCCCTGAGCACTTTAAGGCGTCTCTCTTTAAGGTGCGATCGTTTTCTCGACTTCTTTTTCCAAGGTCAAGAATAAACTTTCAAACCTTCTTTTTTTTTTTCTTTTTTGGCTTTTTGTGCCTGAGCTGCTGTTATTTCCACTGAGACTTATTATGTGTATAACAGGTGAATGGAAACAAACGTGCACTGTCTGTTTATGTCTGGTTCAAAAGTGGCTGAAGTTCTTCGGAAAGTCTTCGTTTGTGTTTTAGATACGGGAGGGGGGCGTCGACCATCTGTTTCAGTCTCTCCATGACTCTATCTCATCACCCGTCCCGCTTTTACTTTTTAAACCTCTAATCAAGCACTTCCTGAAACATGTGCTCCTCACTCATCGCCAGCTTCTCCTCACATTTCCCAGCAACCCTCTGGTTGCTGCTCTTTAGCCTAAGCCACAACAACCCCCCCCCATCACCCTTTTTTTCCTTTGCCCCCTGCCCGGGTCAGTCCCACTCCTCTCCTCCGAGACATGATGGCTCTAATTGAAGCTGACAGCCACATCCATTCCACAGCCTGCTGTAATGTAGCACCAGGCTGCCACTGCCACACACGCTTCTCATCACAGGTAGCGACTGATTGAACACACGTTATTATTATTATTATTGCTCCGTTAATTATTAGGATGGCACAACTGGGTTCTTCACCAATCCAGCTGTAATTGGCACAGGGGGGAGAAATAATCGTGTGGTAATTAGTGAAATGTGGGAATTTGGAGCTTCATGCCGCTCGCTGTTTTAGTAATAGAAGCTACTGTGTGATTGTGTTTTGATGTCTCAGTAATTAATGAGGCCTGTGTGAAAGCGACTGCACTGCATCCCTGACATGTACACTGAAGGAATTAAATGTACACACACCCCAGTGTGGCTTTGTGTTGTGTAGATCCAGTGGCGATGGGGATCGGGAGCAGGAGGACATGTGCACATGCAGATTGAGGGATGGCGAGAGGGAGCGAGGTGGGAGGGGCCGTGGGCTCCCTCGTCATTACAGACACGGAAGGGTTAAGTCAATATTAGCCACTGAATTCAGATTTATCATCACTGTGCAGCGTCACTGACAGACTGTGGGACAGCATACAGAAGTGCACAATCGAAAAACTATAAATAACTGTCATATTAATATATTTATATAGTGTTTTATATATATATATTTAACACTCATATCTATTTGGTGTCTGTGTTTGACAGAGAGTTGTTGTGGACAAATAAACACAGGGCTCTGGATGCACAAGGTCTAAAATGACTCCAATATTATATCAGAGTTATGAAAAATATGTTTTTCCTTATTTATTTCCTTATTTGATTTATTCCTCCTGTTTTTCATGTTGTTTTATGTGTTGTTTTAAACCATTTCAGTTTTTGTCAAGTTATGATTCTATACAATTGTTGATTGAAATTCATTTTCCTGTTTCCTGTTTGTCGCAGGTCTTGATTGGCGCCGTGCAGCTAATGGTTTGCAGGTGTGGGCTTCCCCACTGATTGTTAATTGACAAACTGTGCAGCTTTTCTCAGCTGACATCCAGAGCCGGCAGACGCGGGCCGGTTTCCTCTCCGGGTGTCTCCATGGTCGGAGGTATTTATGCATGTGGTGCATTTCATCTGGTTGGCAGCACTCCCTCTCCTTTCTCCTGTTTTATCATTTCACCTCGTCCTCCCCCTGTTTATTTCACGCCTTACATCTTTTTACTGCATAACTTTGTCTAATAGAAATGGGGTGGGGGTGGAGGGGTGGGTTGTCTGGGGGGGGGGACAAGAGCTCCTTGAAAACTTGTCTTTGCTGTCTGTTTTTATTCATTCCGATACCAAGAGTGAAATATTTAACATTACTGCTTTGATTCACTGGCACCACTCACCTTAGACGAGTGGCAACAAGTGCGTGTGCACAGAAACTGGACTTTGGAGACCAAGGTTGTCTGATGTTATGTTAGAAGGACGAATTGAAAGGATGAGTCAGCCTCGCTCATATGTTTTTTTAAACCAATCTGTTAAAGCTGGTGCAGTGCGTCTGTTCTCAGTGTGCTGACCTCCTGACAGCACAAGAGGAGTTCTCTGGATAAAAGCCTGCGCTGTGCTCTGCGTGTTTGAGTTTGACAAAGCCTATACAGAATGTGTGTCTCTGTTTGTCTGCATGATGTTTGTCACTCCAGCACCTACATCTGGATAAGTAAAGGTCACTGACCTTTGTGATGAGGCTGCATTTAAAACCTACAGATGGGAAGAGCGTTATATGAACATAACAACAGTATCAACATTATACAGTGGGAAAGGCAGGATTGCAGAAACATAAACATTTACTGTGCTGAACGAGCTGAGTAAATGTTGTCATTAAAAAGTGTATGAGAAATAGCTGCAGACATAAAAGACTTTAATTAACGTACTGTAAATATCTTTGAATAAAATGAAAATGAAAGACTGAATGCTAATAATAATAATAAAAAAAAAGATAATCTGACTATATCAGCCTGACAGTGTTAAGTCTACACATAATGGCAAACACACTGTATGAGTGGTCCATAAAAACAAGTCAAATCATGACTATGCTAAAATTAAACATGACATGGCATTACAAAAACAGAAGACACAAGTATCCACTCTCACAATGGCAGGTTGTTTCCCATGAGCTGTGTTAAGCACGCAGTATCAGCCAATCTGCTTTTTCTATCTCACACACACACACACACACACACCTCCCCATCCATTCATCTAGGCCCGGGGCATCTTTTCATTAACGTTGTGGCATTACTTAAAAGCCATTAAAATAGTCCCCTCCTAATCTAAATCCAATAATTTGTGCACGTCTCCCTCCCCCTCCACTGGCACCGTGCTTTTCACTATGCAACCCGGCGCTGAAAGAGAAGATTCATTATCTCTTGTTTGGACAGGGATTATGCTGATGGGCGCAGCTTAAGGCAGGAGATATAAAGACTCTTAATACAATTCTTCAGCCGCTGCAGCAATGCGCCATCTCATTTGGAGGAGTCAGAGCCCGGAACGCACACACACACCTTTCCTCCATCACACCGTGTCAACAAACTTCACTAACAACTGTAGTTTCCGCTGTCAACTTTCACAATGCGTTCTGTCAGGTTCCTGCTTGAGTGACTGTTAGCTTTACGGACGTGATGTCAGGGGACATAGTGTTTGGCTTGCACTCCCCCTGACTTTGTGTATTTGTGATTTCCTTGTGTTTCGTTATGGTAAATAACATGTGTCACGGTATCCGACAGCAGTTGAGTGGATGCATTCGTTCCCTGCATATTTACATTTTTAACTGCAGGAGTGAAACATGGAGATGTGAGTAAACAGTTATTTGCAGAGACGGCTGGGAGTTGTGCTAAACAACAATGGCTGCGCACACACACACGCACACATTCAATTAGGCTATTAAGTGACCAGGTTTAAGAGGTGACCAGGCAGTAAGTGTACGTCTGCGTCCGTCGTCATTAATGTTCTTTTACGGGCAAAAGTCCTCTCCCCCATCGAGGTGCGCTGCAGCACAATATCAAAATCTTTAAAACAAATACATAAAATATGACCTGTTCGGAAAGAGAATCAATATTGCATGTTTGTCTGGAGGAAAACTGCCGATGCATTTGCTGTGCTGACTTTTCCAATTTCTACATCTGAGATTACCATCGCTTTCGAGCATGCTGCTCATTTTGAGAAACAGAATTCCATTCAGCGGCTGCTGTAGCTGTATGCCCCGAGGCTCAGTGAGAGAGGGAAAGTGTATTAATGAAATGAGAGACAGACAGTGTTATTTAAATCACCTCAGCAGCATAACCTGAGGCCTAACCCAGGCTCTCCGCTGCCTCCCAGACCACCGCGCGAAAACCTATTCATATCCAAATAAACTCAAAGACGCAGCAAAACACAGCAAAACCGAGTCAAATCAGAGGGCACGTCCAATCCAATCCAATCAAAACGATTCAGAGCAAATTAACCACTGGTTGCCTGGCAACCTCATGGTGACAGCAACAGTCCAAGACATTACTATGCTTGCCAAAAAATTTGTTCGCCATGCAACTTGGTGTAAAATCACAACGTGATGATCAATGCTTTATCGCGTTAGGAGTAACGACTTGTGTTACTGCAACTTAATATATCAGCTATGCTCATGTTAAGATTGTTAGCCTGGGCTACAGCTGAATGAACATCCCCGTAAACATTTACACAAAGACTCAACAGTGAACGGAGAATATTGTTTGTGCGTTCAACTGAAAATCTCAAGGAACTCATCTGGTAAATCTGATGAAAGCATACCGTGTGTGTGTGTGTGTGTGTGTCTGTGTGTGTGTGTGTGTCTGTGTGTGCGCGTGTGTGCATGTGCCTCCTGCTTGCCAAGCTTTAGACGCTACCTGTTCTCCCAGAACAATTAAGTCAAGCCTCTTTACAGTATCTCAGCTCCAATTAATTTTAATATTTAAACAGCCATGCAGAGACTTCTGAACCCACTAACGCAAGATTAGAGTAAACCCAATTAAATATTGATGGCCATAAATAAACATCCTAATTTGGAGTGCTGCCACGGCGTGCCGTAAATAAAGAGGAAAAATGATTTCAGTTGAAATGCTATGCTTATTAGCTGAGCAAATGTTGATCTGGGGGGAGGGGGGGTGGGGTCAGGAGAGGAGAGGAAGGACAGAGGAGTAGAGTGAGTGTAGGAACGATGCAGAGAGTACAAGTACAAGAAACAACACAGGAGGAGAATTTACTGTGTATATATATATATATATATATATATATATATATATATATATATATATAGGCTTTAACATAGGTTGGATTTAACAAAAGGTGCAAAATACTTTACCTGTAACTTTTGCTTTGCAAGTATTATAAAAAAACAGATTTCATGTTTAATGCAGTAAATCAAGGACGTTTTCAAACATCGTTTTGTATTGTATTGCAGTTTGCACTACGGCCTTGCTTTTTTTTATAAAAGCTGCTTACACCTGCTGTTCTAACCAACAACTGTGGTTCTTGCAAAGCAATAGATGCTAGGTCATAAACAAATCAGCAACAGGTATGTGGCAGTACGAGCAGACAGGCCAGGGACTGGCTGACAGTCCATGCGGAGGCGTGGGTGTGTATGATGAGTAGGTGGTGAACAGCTGGCAGGTGCTGACTGAGCGGAATGAGCAGGGGTGTATGCAGAGGAAGCAGCAGGAGTGTGGGGTTAGGAGGAGCAGGAGGCCCCGGCTCAGTCCATGACACTTATTTGACATTCTAATACCCCCCCCCCCCTTCATTTTTGCGATGCCAGAATAATTTTGTTTTATCCAAAAAATAAATAAAAAGTCTGGAGGGTGTTTTGAGATCTTCCAAACCAAGTCCTTGAGAGGCTGTCCATGTGCTCGCTCCGCCTGTGAATCATTCATGGGGCACAGGAAACATGATGAGAGCTTGATTAAGGACAGGGGGAGATGTTAAATCAGTCCAGACCGAAGGCTGATTAAACAAGAACTTTTACATAAAAAAGCTGCTGGAGCTGAAATCTCGTCCGTCCATCAGACTCAAATGAATCTTCAAATAACTGGCATCATCTTTTAAAACGGTGAAGGTCATACTGTGCAAGTTTTTTCGTACATAATCGTAAAGATTAATTCCTGCATTGAACTCATATTAATGAAATGCAGGGTTGTGTTTATGCAACACGTCATCAAAGCAGTGCCACATGAATGCAAACGCTGAATCAAAGGCAAACATATGTACACACGGAGACGGCGAGACATTTACAGGGATTTTTTTTTTCTACTTCAAGCTCCTGAATTCATGAGAGTGTGTGTGTGTGTGTGCGTGCGTGTGTGTGTGTGTGTGCCGGGCAGGGCAGACTAACATGACAGCCTCCTGACAGCTCCTGTACACAGGCAGCCCGCTCCGTCTTTTAGATACACAGCGTGTTTTTTTTTTTTTTAAAGTTATTCAAGAGCGAGAAGGTGGGGGAGCGGAAACACCACATAAATAAATAGAAATCAAACGCACAGCATGGCGGGTTTTGGCACTTTGAGCGGAGATATGGGGAAAGGTGTCAAGGGGTATGGCAACAGGGTTTGACGAGGGGGCCACAGCGGGCAGCGGCCGCTGTCAGAGCTCCAGGTGGTGATGCGTGAACCGGGATATAGGAGACGTGACGTGGCGGAGGCCTCTGTTGGTTGCTGGAGAAGACCAGAGGCTCAGTCCACATGTTTGGACCTCTGGCCAACGTCATGCATACTCATACGCAACATGTGTGGGTTTTTTTTTGTGCACAATATCATTTGTCGCCCATTTGACAAAGGGTATTTAGAAAAGATCTTTTCATTCTCTATGGATTCAGTCCTGTGTTTTCAGCTGAAAGTGTGTACTTTGTGTGCATGTTAAATGATACATTTGTGTCTATAATTGTCCTCTCTGTCTCTGTAATGATGTCAACACATTCAGTATGTAGATACCTGAAAATAACTAGTGCTGTGCTCCCCACGTAATGAACCTCAACATGAGAATTTCAAGGTCCATCTGCTGGGAATTTCAGGAAGAATTCATTATTATTATGATTATTATGATCATCATCATCATCATCATCATCATCATCATCATCATCATCATCATTATTATTATTATTATTATTATTATTATTATCACGATCACCATCATCATCACTATTATTATTATTATTATTATTATTATTATTAGTAGTAGTAGTAGTAGTAGTAGTAGTAGTAGTAGTAATAATACTATTCATAGGGGATTAAAACAGTGTCATAGTTTTATAGTGAACTATAAACCATATCAATGTATCAAACGTATGTTGTCATAATTAGAAAATTGGATAAACTGTGACATTTGGATTTGATTAAAGGGGATTAAAGTCCATGTATTTTTAAAAAAACATGAAAATGTTTCATTGATA
Organism: Trinectes maculatus; assembly: GCA_016785345.1. Lineage (NCBI taxonomy): Eukaryota > Metazoa > Chordata > Actinopteri > Pleuronectiformes > Achiridae > Trinectes > Trinectes maculatus. The sequence continues at coordinate 619,288 of JAFBJQ010000285.1, forward strand.
TTTGTCTTTTGTCAGGAAAACCGCGGAGTCAGCCAGGATTCCAGCGAGGACCTTGAGTCTCCCAGCTGTGGACACTGAGCTTATGAGGTATGCACTTCAAACCACAGACGCCTGAGTTATTGATGATCCTAACTGGCTCACATCCCAAACGCCGGCCCACTCTGTCACACATTATTCTTTCATGAGTCTGTGTGGAAATATAGAACGGATGGGTTACATGTTCCGAAAATTATAAATCCACTTGTTTTTACAATCTTGTACAACACATATCATGCGATGGTCCTCTAATCCTGAATATAAGCTTTGTATTGTCGTGTCACCCCCTCCCTCCCTCCCTCCCTCCATCCCTCCCACCATCCCTTCATCCCTCTTTCTCCATCTGTCTCTTTGCATTTCCTGAGGGAAGAGCCGGACAGTGGGCAGAGTGTTTTTTGGAGCCCGGCATGGGAAGCGAAGGCAAAAAGACTGAACGAGACAGAAAGAGAGAGCGAGGGGGGAAAAAAAAAAAACTTCCATTCACATCCCTATAATGCTCTATTCATGAAGCCCCATGTGCTTTTATTATTTAAAGCAATCTCCCGGCACAGAGAGCTCCATCCTGTCTCACTGCAAAGCTGTCGTCTGAGGAGCTGTTTCCACAAAAGCCAAAAAAAAAAAAAATCCTATTTGTGAAATACTGATTAGCTAAAATGGGACCCCAGGGCCTCAGTGGCAGGGAATACCAGATTCCACACGCTTCCATATCCCACTGGTGGATTGTGTTTCGTTCTTCTTCAGTCTCCATTCCCCCGTCCCACCACTGCTTGATTCCGTTACACAAGCCTTGGATGCCAACTGTCACAGGACGCAGACGGTAATGCATCACTTGTCTGCGTAGAAAATATATAATTATGCTTATCTAACAGGTTTTCAAGGCCAAATGGAGGCTGTGTGAAACAATAATCTTGCAATGCATCAGAGTAATTGGAAAAGGGGGGGGGGGGGGTTGCTATTGCTTATTTGGGGGGGGGGGGGGGGTGCGATTGCTTATTTGTCATCTTGCTGTAAATGTAATGTTTGGACAGCGGAGGAAAAGGAAGTCTCACAAAGGGGGTAATTAGCCTTGTGAGTGAACTTGTGTAGATGATACACATACATGTGTACATTTGGATCAGAGCATATTGTCTTACCCGCCTGTATCATGTCCAACACTCTGACACCCTGACGCCTGTTGTTGTCACAAGGTGACAGCTTTACCCTCACCCAGGCAGCATTAGCTTCGCTAATGACAACACAATATATGTCGACGATATTTCAGTAAAGCTTTTACTCTTTTTATTAACAAAGTTAGAATTATAAATAAATGTTGACATATTTTTGTCCATGTGTACACAAAATGATGATGGACAAATTGACACGTTTGATGCAGAGTATAACTGGATGTCCGGATTAGATTCCCGCCCAGTACAGGGGGTCCTCGAGTTACGACGGTCGCGAGTTATGTTGTTTTCGTGGTTACGACACATCTCCCGTGAACTTCATTGTTTCGGCTTAAGCGGTTTGCCCTGTAAATACGTACAGACTTCACACGGGAACTAGTTGGTGAGCGCTCTCTTTGTCTCTCAACGCGCCTGCCAACTTTGTAACTACCTTACCTATGAATGTATGTTCCGACTTACGTCAAAATTCGGTTACGACACATTCTCAGGAACGGATCTCCGTCGTAACTCGAGGACCCCCTGTATATTATTTGTCCAGAAGATGATTTAGCCACATGCTAACAAGAAGCTCCTGCAAACGCCTCCTCTTCAGTGAATTCCATAACATGGACTCTATTTTATTGTACAAGCCAAAAGTGAATCATCACATGAAAGACACAGATAATGAAAAATGACGAAGTCCTCGACCACAACCACTTCAACTCATGTTGATTATAGCCTATGAATCGAATGACTCAAATGTGACAATATTTTCTGCGTTATTCGTCATCAGACTGAAACTGAGTCCAGTTGCCAGAATTAGCGCTGAGTAAGCACAGGGGGTGGAGCGCAGCGGGCACATGAGACACTGAAAAGACATGGTGGGACCCATCTGAGGATAAAAAGAGACATATGCCGTGAAAGAAAGGAGTGTGGGGATTAACAGCTACCTGTCACATTCAGTGTATACTGTATGTGTAATCACCGTGATGGTGCAATCAGTCGTCTTTCTCCTGCCCGGGAAAGCGGCTCACTGTAATTATGCCTGCAGCAGCCTCTGCAGCAGCGACCCACGCTAGTTGTAATTTTGCCCAATTTATGTTCGATGCCTTCAAAGGACCTATAATTTGTATCCCTTCAGCTTTATGGTAATGCATTAGCATCGACTGCAGCACCTTTGTGCAAAAGCGAAACCCTGTGTGCGTTCAGAGACGTGCAGGGGGGGGGGGGGATGGGGGGGGGGGGATTATAGAGCGGAACTGAAGCGGCGTTGACGACGTTAAAGGCTGCGGTGTCATAGAGACTGTGGGCGCATTCGCACCTGTGGTTCAGTTCATTTGGTCCAGAACAGGAATACATTCATGCCTTTTTAAAAATTCTGGTGCAGGTTATTTTCACATTTTCACAAACAAACCCTGAGCTGCGAAACACAAAAACACAAAAACACAACGTCCCATAGACTGTTTTGCTAAAATATCGTGGCCCATCATGGCAACATGAACCTTCACTGTGCAATCATATGCGTTTCTTTATCTTCTCTGGCATCGCCATTGTAGTCAAGACAGAAAAAAAACAACACCATTTCAGTGCCATGTCATACTGAGTGACAGTGTTTACGCCTGATAAACCTAAAAGGGCAACAGGTTATGTGTGAAAGCACCCGGGGAGATGTCGGCTGCTTGAGGACACACACGCTCTGTGTGCGTGCCTGTCGGTCCATATGGTCAATAACAGGGTGTTAAAGGCAATGACGGCATCAGGAGACTATTGGCTGAGGTGTCGAGGGGGGGGGGGGGGGGAATGAGGTCATCTAGGGGGGGGGGGGGGGGGGGGGGGGTAATGAGGTCATCTAAAAAGACCCTCTTTGAATTTCACACGGGGTGTTTCAGAAATGAAAGGAAGCAGCCAATCAGTAAACAGTATAGACAACATGCCGGTGGGGTCAAAGGTTACCGTGTCTGACCGGCATTAATAACAAGGCTTCTCTTGCCTTCTTTCCAGACTGCTCTTTCCCCACCATCTCCACCCCCCCACCCCCCACCCCCTTAGGACTTCTTAATGACTAACCTGTCAGGATTAACATCTCTCCCTATTTCACACTGTGGTATCCAGCTTCCTCCTCATCCTCTAATGAACCGCCTGGCTCCAAGGACGGCGCAGACAGGGCTGAAGACGGATGAAAAAAAAAAAAGAAAAGAAAAAACCCGACAAGAGAGAGAGAGCATCGCCGCCGAGCTTCACATTTCAGGACTCCGCGTCAGCCGGATCACGCCAAGCTGGCGCTCTTCCTCGCCTCCCGTCCCCCCTTTTAACGTCCTCTGTCGTTCCTGCCTTCTGATGGTGAGGACATCTTAATTAATCACCGTACAGCCCTAATGAATTGACCAGCCGGGCCGTATTGATCCCTGGGGTATCAGCGGCTTGCCTCTGTGAAGTCTAATACCCTCGCCTGAGCGCCCAGATCAAACATCTTGGGGAAAAGTGGGAGGGCATATCACGTTGAAACCCTTTCTCTGTGTTTCCTGAGGCGCGATCTGAAGACGCTGGCTAAAGCCACTTCAGAAACACATATGCATTAGACAGAAACACACACACACACACACACACACACTCCCCTGTTCCCCCAGCTTGTGTTACATGTGTCACATTTATAGAAATCACATTCTTTTCGCCGAGGGAATTAGTGTTACATTTCAGGTTGTCTTAAACCAGAAGAGGAGCTTACGGCTTATTAAAGCGTCGCCGTGGCACTGCCGCCGAGGATGCTGGGGGATTTGGCATCCGCCTTCGACGGTGCATCGCTCAGATCTTCCTCTGGGCCGAGGTTAGATTAGCCATTGATCTGAAAGGCTAATTTGATGCCACATTACGGCTGTGAAATTACAGCACTGTACAGCTCCCATTCAGGAATACGAGCCGGACCCCCCCACCCCACCCCACCCCCCTCCACTTCACACAATTCACTTATGTAAATTGCACCTCAAGCAGCAGCAGCAGAGGCTCGTCCGTGTTCAATTATGGCACGAAAATTAAGGAGTAGTCCGTGAATTCAATTATTAGTTGTCAGCTGTTAATCCAACACACGTTCCACACCTTAATCAAACTGCAGGTCCACACATCAGAAGTTAATGCAGGGAAATAGCTTAAATTTACAACACAATACAGGGGGTCCTCGAGTTATGTCGGTCGCGAATTACGTCGTTTTTGTGGTTACGACACATCTCCCGTGAACTTCCTTCTTTCAGCTTAAGCGGTTTGCCCCGTAAATACGTACAGACTTCACACGGGAACTTGTTGGTGAGCACTCTCTCTGTCTCTCAGCGCGCCTGCCGGTTCTCCAGCACCTCCACAGCTGTGTTTACTTATGTGAAATGGCCGGCTGGCAGGGGGAGGGTGGGTGCAGTAGCAGCCGGTAAGGAGATGCACACGGACACAGATGCGTTCGGGATCGTGGTGATACCGTAGGTTTATACACAACACAGGGTCTACACGGTTGATAACAGAAATCTAAAGGAAATGCTCATTACACTCGCGATCTCAACCCCTACGGTGTGTCAAGAGGGACAAAAAATTCAATTCACCATAATAAACTCTTATTTTAGCGTGGTGTTATAGCGACATCTGGTGGCACAATGTATGCACAATGGCACAATGAATGTATGGTCCGACTTACATCGAAATTCGGTTTCGACACATTCTCAGGAACGGATCTCCAACGTAACTCGAGGACCCCCTGTACTTTATACCTTTACGCACAGAGACGCCAACCATGCTCTACATGAATATATTCATGTTTGACCTCTAACCTTTGCTGATAAAGGATTAGTTTGGCTGCCTGGCTGAACAAAATGTCTATATAATTGTGTATATTTCATGGCTGGAACTGAGATGATTGTTACAAAGATAAGGTAAGCCGTGTATGGCGAGCTATAATCAGATACGTGTTTTCCTTACACCTCTTATCAGTGTGATATATTTACAGTCTGCAGAGGACTTATAGCATTAAGACTTGAAAAGATGAAGTGGATTCCATTGATAAAAAGCAGTTACTGGTGTGCAGCTGCAGCACAGGTCGAAGATGAGTATCAGGGCACAACATTATCATGGCGTCTGTGGCGTGTGTGTTTTATTATGGAAAACGTCAGAAAGTGGAATAATAACGGTTCATCGCTAATAGGTGGTCATTAAAAATTCAATTAGGAAGAGTCTTTTCAATGTCACAAACCTTTTGACCTTCGCTGCTGAGAGAATCACCGGCTGTGTTAAACCTCCATGAACTATCTTATTGACTGAGTGTGATGACTGTCTTGTCTAATTGTGATGTGTTGCGCTGTACTGTCAAAGATCTCAACAAACAAACAGACAGACAAGTGTACGCAGCTAATTAAAGCACATTATTGTTGTATTGGAGTGAATATTCATGTGTTGTGTGCTATGTTTACATTTTGTGTCTTTGTCCTGACCCATGCTTTGAAAGCAATATTTCACTGTTGTGTTCGACTGACTCGAGTCGCCCACAGGTTTAAGCGGCGAGGGCGCTCTCTCCATCTCTGATCCATACACCACAGAGCACCCACACAATGGAGTCATACAGTAAAGTATGGCTGCCATAAAATAATCCCTCTCGCTCTCTGCATCTCCCTCCATCCCCTCTCAACTGGTCGCACACACGCCACAAATCTGCCCATGCACACACAACAAAATGCTCTTTAACTTAACCCGAATGCCCAAGTGTGGCAATCAACCCCCCCTCCCCCTCAGCCCTTTCCCATCCCATTTCCATGCTCTCATGCTGATGCACTGGGCGGGATTATGCGCGAGGGCTGTGTGCCGCGCCGCGCCGAGTCAGGCCATGCGCCGCCAGGCCGTGTCTGCATGGCTGACTGTGCTAAACATAAGCAGCTTTACTTGATAGGGCTCCATCCAGCTTTAATTACCAGAAACTCAGGAAGTGTGCGGACGGCGCCGCTCGCTCCCGCGACTCTGCAGAACAAACAGGGCGAAAGCCGTTTAACTGTGAGGCTGCAAACGGGGGAGCACAAGGAGACGTGGTGTGCGTATAGTCAGATGACATTCAGACGACAATGGAACATACACAATACGTGAGAATCATGAGCTGTAATACTATTATGGTGATGATGGTGATGATGGCACATTCATTGCTGCGGTCAGTTTTCTGCATGAGTGTTTTTATTTCTTCTGGTTGGTTTAGACCTTTGTTAAGATTTAAGTTGAGTCAGAACTGTGCTCAGATTTTACCTGACCCCCCCCCTCCCCCATACTTTTTATTTTACGATTGCATAATCTAGCACAAAGTAAACACAGCGTGTAGGAAACATATTGGCAGATTTGCCATTGTTAATTTTCGGCCCTTGCTTTTTGAGTGAAGCCAACAAAGATATTTTACAAAGCAGCGAGACACATCATCAAAATATAATGTTACAGCAAAGTTTAGATTTTGCTTTATTGTGGTGCGATTGTGAGTTAAACCGTGTGGCAGGAAGTGCAGAATGTATCCGCCCACACAGTCCCTGAGAGGGCTCTAATCAGGCAAAGTGAAAACACCTGGGCAGGTGTGGGACGGCTGTGATTGGCCCATTGACGGAGGTGGGGGCGGACGCTGCCGAATAACCGTGGAATCTAATTGGCTTATTTCAGTTTACCTTCAGCTTTGGCAGGAAGTAAAAAGGGCGAAAGCCGTTTAACTGTGAGGCTGCAAACGGGGGAGCGCAAGGAGACGTGGTGTGCGTGTAGTCAGATGACATTCAGACGACAATGGAACATACACAATACATGAGAATCATGAGCCCCCCCAGATACTTTTTATTTTACGATTGCATAATCTAGCACAGAGTAAATACAGCGGGTAGGAAACATATTGGCAGATTTGCCATTGTTAATTTTCGGCCCTTGCTTTTTGAGTGAAGCCAACAAAGATATTTTACAAAGCAGTGAGACACAGCGTCAACATATAATGTTACAGCAAAGTTTAGATTTTGCTTTATTGTGGTGCGATTGTGAGTTAAACCGTGTGGCAGGAAGTGCAGAATGTATCCGCCCACACAGTCCCTGAGAGGGCTCTAATCAGGCAAAGTGAAAACACCTGGGCAGGTGTGGGACGGCTGTGATTGGCCCATTGACGGAGATGGGGGGCGGACGCTGCCAAATAACCGAGGAATCTAATTGGCTTATTTTAGTTTACCTTCAGCTTTGGCAGGAAGTAAAACAATGGACTGTGGAACGTTTGCGATGAACATGGCCACAAAGAGAAAAAGTAAAATAACGCAAGCAGCATGACATTGACCCCAACATCTAAGTAACTATATGAATCTATAAAGAGCATTATTATATATAGTTATAAAGAGCATTATTATATATAGTTATAAAGAGCATTATTGCTTCACTGGATGAAAGTGGACAAACACAGTGGGAGGGATGCACACAAAGCCGGTCCGGAAGCTGGATTATGTGGATTTTATTATGCCAACATTTACCCAAACAAAAGAGACAGAACTTCTAAAGGTAAGAATAAACTTTTTTTAAAATTTGTATGGTAATGGCAGAAAAAGCTTTATTCGCGAGACAGGTTGGTTATATATGTTCAGATGTTTTTTTCTGACGATGTGTGGATGTTTCTCAAAGCAGCAGTGGCTTGTTGTTGTGAGGTTGTTAGGAGTGTTTTGTTCATTGCGGCTGTTTAATGGGTTTATTTTCATTGGCGTGTGAATTGGTGTTGCACATGTTGGTCGTTGAAAATAGGTACGACTGTATTTGTTTGCCTGGTGACGCTGACCTGTCAGCAGATGTGTTTTGACATAGTAGGAGGCCACCTGACCTTAAACACCGGAGACTTCCAGAGGTCTTAATCCAGCTGTGCTGACAGCCTGTCCGGCACTATCATACTTCCCTCTAAACCCACTGTTCTGAAAGAATTAAGGGCATTTAAGTTGTCCCTCTGACACGAGGACTAAGTTGACCACACACTGTAATTGCTCAAAGAGGACTTATGTTGTCACAGTGCTGTGCCATAAATTAATTATCCTAAAGCGCTTAGTGAAAGTCACTATAATGGCTTACACTGATGGAGAGTGGTAACGGAGGTGAGCATGCAGTCATGAGTACAGGGGGGGGTTGTGTGTGTGTGTGTGTGTGTGGGGGGGGGTACGGGGGGGGGCACGAGTGGCTGTAAATCCATAAAGTAGTTAAGAGTCTCTCAAGACGGCTTGACTGAGTTATGGCCTCCCGAGTGGTGTCCTGGCTGTGGCCTGCGCCATTTCCCTGACACACAAACACAAACGTATTGTCTTGTTAAATATATGTATATATGTGTGTGTGTGTGTGTGTGTGTGTGTGTATGTGTGTGTGTATATGTATATACAGCTGGTTGGAAAGGTTGCGTGTGCGTGCGTGTGTGTGTCCCTGCACATGCACATCCAGTTGTCACCCTGACCATGACCCATGGGAATAACCTGTCTGTCTGCTGTCAATGGATCTCTTCCATCCTTCATCCTCTTTTCCCTCCCTTTCTTTTATTCGTTCTTTCATCGGTTGCGTTTTTCTTCCTCTGTTCCCCATAGTACGCTACATGGACTGATCACGTTAAACGTGTAATGCATTGACAACTATTGTAAATATTTCACCGTAGGTACTGCGCTTGCTTCTCAGTGATAGAGATTTGGCGGTTACACACCAGCTGATGGCGCTCTGTCATTTCTGAATTGTGTGTGTGTGTATGTGTGTGTGTGTGTGTGTTAGCTCCAAGAAGCTAACGCAGCTTATCAAACTGTTTTGCTTGAGCTTGGCTCCATGCAGAGGATCGTGGGGCCACGAGAGCATTTGTGCAGTTTAATGTAACTGTGACCTAATTACCCACTAACAAGTTACGCAGCTGAGTACCAGCATCCACTCCAACATCATCAGCCCTGCTCACTCTGCCCTGCACTGTGATAGGCAGTTGCTAGGTTACCTCTAAATGCATCACGTTCATTTCAATTAAGTTCAAAATTTCCTCCTGCAAGATTAGATTCGATTTTTTTGTTTGTTTTTTTAAAATAGAATAGTTGTACTCTGAGAGAAGTGAATCTCCATGACACAAATATGTGGAGTTGCTGATCTGAAATCTTATGTGCTGAAAAAAAACCCCTCATCACGTCTAAGTTATTGATGAGCGTCGGAGGAAAGCACGTTAGCTCATGCGAGGATTCAGATGCGCTTTCACTTTACTTCACCCATTCATTCTCTGTTTCGCCTCCGTCCTCCTCCTCCCCAACTCATTTACCCCTGACAGTTTTATCTCCATGCTGACTCTCCCAAGTCTGATACACGCCGAACTTTTTGTAAGAGGATGTGAATGTCGACTTGGCTGCAGTCAGACGGATGTGTTCATGACTTCACCGCGTCGTTGGGAAACCAGGACATTCAACAAGCCAAAGCCTGTAAAATGTTTTCACAAGTTAATCTACGCTTACATAAAGATGCACTGGCGAAACGTGTGCTCTCTGCTCTCTGGGGGATGAAGCCCGCAGTGCAGTGGTGCTCATCTTCCTTTACCCCATGTGCTCTCTCATCCCCCATTTCCTCAGGGATTTCCTGACCCTGTCATTCCCTCAGTTCCTCCCTCCACCTCCCCGTCACCATACTCCACTTCTCCACCCTTCGCTCTTCCTGCTCTACCTCATCCTGCATCATCAATCCCAAGAAAATATTCCGTCCACGTTGTCTTGTCTCTCCGTTTCTCAAAAAAGAGACTCTGACGTCATGTGTACATTGAACGGTTTGCCTCGTGCTCATCATCTTTAGAGACCAGAGGATTTA